>JAPCYS010000321.1:0-24068 GCA_028641055.1 Alopecurus myosuroides
TTGGTGGATACTAGGACATATATAATGACACCACGCGAAGGTCTTGCATCATTTTGGGGTTTTTTAAATTTTCTGGAATTTTCTAAGTCGGTTTCGTGAAAAAGTCAAGACGGCGGGCATGACCATTCGTAGCTAGGGCTTGAATATTGAGAAACTCTTGGTGTCTCTGATGAAATAGGTAGTTGTGTACCTAAAAATGATTTTTTCCAAAAATCATGAGCAAACTAGGAGGCACCTGTAGTTCAAATTTGACCCGTTTCCAACTGAATCGGCAGAAACTTGTGTTCTTCAAAAGAGGTGGATGAAAACCTTTTCAGAGGAAAATAATTGGTTATTTGTGCATATAACATGGTCTAGTATATTAAAAAATGCAGCTCCCAGGTTTTGCAACATATTTGTGGTTGATGCTTCACAAAAAAAGCCATTTTTCACACTCGGAAGATGGAAAATGGTTTTTTTATTCAATGAAAAGGAAAACGTTCTTCGGGAACATTGTCCGTGCTTCCAATATACATGTTTGTGTGGAATATGGGCACATTTAAACAAACTATGCCATGGATTTGGCCATTACACCCGTCATTTGGCCCGAAACCCAAGAATGTTCGTAGGAGATAGCTCATTTATGTGAACATATTTTCAACACAACTGTCGTATTCCAAGTTTATTATTTTTGGTGGATACTAGGACATATATAATGACACCACGCGAAGGTCTTGCATCATTTTGGGGTTTTTAAATTTTCTGGAATTTTCTAAGTCGGTTTCGTGAAAAAGTCAAGACGGCGGGCATGACCGTTCGTAGCTAGGGCTTGAATATTGAGAAACTCTTGGTGTATCTGATGAAATAGGTAGTTGTGTACCTAAAAATGATTTTTTCCAAAAATCATGAGCAAACTAGGAGGCACCTGTAGTTCAAATTTGACCCGTTTCCAGCTGAATCGGCAGAAACTTGTGTTCTTCAAAAGAGGTGGATGAAAACCTTTTCAGAGGAAAATAATTGGTTATTTGTGCATATATCATGGTCTAGTATATTAAAAAATGCAGCTCCCAGGTTTTGCAACATATTTGTGGTTGATGCTTCACAAAAAAAGCCATTTTTCACACTCGGAAGATGGAAAATGGTTTTTTTATTCAATGAAAAGGAAAACGTTCTTCGGGAACATTGTCCGTGCTTCCAATATGCATGTTTGTGTGGAATATGGGCACATTTAAACAAACTATGCCATGGATTTGGCCATTACACCCGTCATTTGGCCCGAAACCCAAGAATGTTCGTAGGAGATAGCTCATTTATGTGAACATATTTTCAACACAACTGTCGTATTCCAAGTTTATTATTTTTGGTGGATACTAGGACATATATAATGACACCACGCGAAGGTCTTGCATCATTTTGGGGTTTTTTAAATTTTCTGGAATTTTCTAAGTCGGTTTCATGAAAAAGTCAAGACGGCGGGCATGACCATTCGTAGCTAGGGCTTTAATATTGAGAAACTCTTGGTGTATCTCTGATGAAATAGGTAGTTGTGTACCTAAAAATGATTTTTTCCAAAAATCATGAGCAAACTAGGAGGCACCTGTAGTTCAAATTTGACCCGTTTCCAACTGAATCGGCAGAAACTTGTGTTCTTCAAAAGAGGTGGATGAAAACCTTTTCAGAGGAAAATAATTGGTTATTTGTGCATATAACATGGTCTAGTATATCAAAAAATGCAGCTCCCAGGTTTTGCAACATATTTGTGGTTGATGCTTCACAAAAAAAGCCATTTTTCACGTTCGGAGAACGGAAAATGGTTTTTTTATTCAATGAAAAGGAAAACTTTCTTCGGGAACATTGTCTGTGCTTCCAATATGCATGTTTGTGTGGAATATGGGCATATTTAAACAAACTATGCCATGGATTTGGCCATTACACCCATCATTTGGCCCGAAACCCAAGAATGTTCGTAGGAGATAGCTCATTTATGTGAACATATTTTCAACACAACTGTCGTATTCCAAGTTTAGTATTTTTGGTGGATACTAGGACATATATAATGACACCACGCGAAGGTCTTGCATCATTTTGGGGTTTTTTAAATTTTCTGGAATTTTCTAAGTCGGTTTCGTGAAAAAGTCAAGACGGCGGGCATGACCGTTCGTAGCTAGGGCTTGAATATTGAGAAACTCTTGGTGTATCTCTGATGAAATAGGTAGTTGTGTACCTAAAAATGATTTTTTCCAAAAATCATGAGCAAACTAGGAGGCACCTGTAGTTCAAATTTGACCCGTTTCCAACTGAATCGGCAGAAACTTGTGTTCTTCAAAAGAGGTGGATGAAAACCTTTTCAGAGAAAAATAATTGGTTATTTGTGCATATAACATGGTCTAGTATATTCAAAAAATGCAGCTCCAAGGTTTTGCAACATATTTGTGGTTGATGCTTCACAAAAAAAGCCATTTTTCACACTCGGAAGATGGAAAATGGTTTTTTTATTCAATGAAAAGGAAAACTTTCTTCGGGAACATTGTCCGTGCTTCCAATATGCATGTTTGTGTGGAATATGGGCACATTTAAACAAACTATGCCATGGATTTGGCCATTACACCCGTCATTTGGCCCGAAACCCAAGAATGTTCGTAGGAGATAGCTCATTTATGTGAACATATTTTCAACACAACTGTCGTATTCGAAGTTTATTATTTTTGGTGGATACTAGGACATATATAATGACACCACGCGAAGGTCTTGCATCATTTTGGGGTTTTTTAAATTTTCTGGAATTTTCTAAGTCGGTTTCGTGAAAAAGTCAAGACGGCGGGCATGACCGTTCGTAGCTAGGGCTTGAATATTGAGAAACTCTTGGTGTATCTCTGATGAAATAGGTAGTTGTGTACCTAAAAATGATTTTTTCCAAAAATCATGAGCAAACTAGGATGCACCTGTAGTTCAAATTTGACCCGTTTCCAGCTGAATCGGCAGAAACTTGTGTTCTTCAAAAGAGGTGGATGAAAACCTTTTCAGAGGAAAATAATTGGTTATTTGTGCATATAACATGGTCTAGTATATTAAAAAATGCAGCTCCCAGGTTTTGCAACATATTTGTGGTTGATGCTTCACAAAAAAAAGCCATTTTTCACACTCGGAAGATGGAAAATGGTTTTTTTATTCAATGAAAAGGAAAACGTTCTTCGGGAACATTTTCCGTGCTTCCAATATGCATGTTTGTGTGGAATATGGGCACATTTAAACAAACTATGCCATGGATTTGGCCATTACACCCGTCATTTGGCCCGAAACCCAAGAATGTTCGTAGGAGATAGCTCATTTATGTGAACATATTTTCAACACAACTGTCGTATTCCAAGTTTATTATTTTTGGTGGATACTAGGACATATATAATGACCACGCGAAGGTCTTGCATCATTTTGGGGTTTTTTAAATTTTCTGGAATTTTCTAAGTCGGTATCGTGAAAAAGTCAAGACGGCGGGCATGACCGTTCGTAGCTAGGGCTTGAATATTGAGAAACTCTTGGTGTATCTCTGATGAAATAGGTAGTTGTGTACCTAAAAATGATTTTTTCCAAAAATCATGAGCAAACTAGGATGCACCTGTAGTTCAAATTTGACCCGTTTCCACCTAAATCGGCAGAAACTTGTGTTCTTCAAAAGAGGTGGATGAAAACCTTTTCAGAGGAAAATAATTGGTTATTTGTGCATATAACATGGTCTAGTATATTCAAAAAATGCAGCTCCCAGGTTTTGCAACATATTTGTGGTTGATGCTTCACAAAAAAAGCCATTTTTCACGCTCGGAGAATGGAAAATGGTTTTTTTATTCAATGAAAAGGAAAACTTTCTTCGGGAACATTGTCTGTGCTTCCAATATGCATGTTTGTGTGGAATATGGGCATATTTAAACAAACTATGCCATGGATTTGGCCATTACCCGTCATTTGGCCCGAAACCAAGAATGTTCGTAGGAGATAGCATTTATGTGAACATATTTTCAACACAACTGTCGTATTCCAAGTTTATTATTTTTGGTGGATACTAGGACATATATAATGACACCACGCGAAGGTCTTGCATCATTTTGGGGTTTTTTAAATTTTCTGGAATTTTCTAAGTCGGTTTCGTGAAAAAGTCAAGACGGCGGGCATGACCATTCGTAGCTAGGGCTTGAATATTGAGAAACTCTTGGTGTATCTCTGATGAAATAGGTAGTTGTGTACCTAAAAATGTTTTTTCCAAAAATCATGAGCAAACTAGGAGGCACCTGTAGTTCAAATTTGACCCGTTTCCAACTGAATCGGCAGAAACTTGTGTTCTTCAAAAGAGGTGAATGAAAACCTTTTCAGAGGAAAATAATGGGTTATTTGTGCATATAACATGGTCTAGTATATTCAAAAAATGCAGCTCCCAGGTTTTGCAACATATTTGTGGTTGATGCTTCACAAAAAAAGCCATTTTTCACACTCTAAAGATGGAAAATGGTTTTTTTATTCAATGAAAAGGAAAACTTTCTTCGGGAACATTGTCCGTGCTTCCAATATGCATGTTTGTGTGGAATATGGGCACATTTAAACAAACTATGCCATGGATTTGGCAATTACACCCGTCATTTGGCCCGAAACCCAAGAATGTTCGTAGGAGATAGCTCATTTATGTGAACATATTTTCAACACAACTGTCGTATTCCAAGTTTTTATTTTTGGTGGATACTAGGACATATATAATGACACCACGCGAAGGTCTTGCATCATTTTGGGGTTTTTTAAATTTTCTGGAATTTTCTAAGTCGGTTTCGTGAAAAAGTCAAGACGGTGGGCATGACCGTTCGTAGCTAGGGCTTGAATATTGACAAACTCTTGGTGTATCTTTGATGAAATAGGTAGTTGTGTACCTAAAAATGATTTTTTCCAAAAATCATGAGCAAACTAGGAGGCACCTGTAGTTCAAATTTGACCCGTTTCCAACTGAATCGGCAGAAACTTGTGTTCTTCAAAAGAGGTGGATGAAAACCTTTTCAGAGAAAAATAATTGGTTATTTGTGCATATAACATGGTCTAGTATATTCAAAAAATGCAGCTCCAAGGTTTTGCAACATATTTGTGGTTGATGCTTCACAAAAAAAGCCATTTTTCACACTCGGAAGATGGAAAATGGTTTTTTTATTCAATGAAAAGGAAAACTTTCTTCGGGAACATTGTCCGTGCTTCCAATATGCATGTTTGTGTGGAATATGGGCACATTTAAACAAACTATGCCATGGATTTGGCCATTACACCCGTCATTTGGCCCGAAACCCAAGAATGTTCGTAGGAGATAGCTCATTTATGTGAACATATTTTCAACACAACTGTCGTATTCGAAGTTTATTATTTTTGGTGGATACTAGGACATATATAATGACACCACGCGAAGGTCTTGCATCATTTTGCGGTTTTTTAAATTTTCTGGAATTTTCTAAGTCGGTTTCGTGAAAAAGTCAAGACGGCGGGCATGACCGTTCGTAGCTAGGGCTTGAATATTGAGAAACTCTTGGTGTATCTCTGATGAAATAGGTAGTTGTGTACCTAAAATGATTTTTTCCAAAAATCATGAGCAAACTAGGATGCACCTGTAGTTCAAATTTGACCCGTTTCCACTGAATCGGCAGAAACTTGTGTTCTTCAAAAGAGGTGGATGAAAACCTTTTCAGAGGAAAATAATTGGTTATTTGTGCATATACATGGTCTAGTATATTAAAAAATGCAGCTCCCAGGTTTCTCAACATATTTGTGGTTGATGCTTCACAAAAAAAGCCATTTTTCACACTCGGAAGATGGAAAATGGTTTTTTTATTCAATGAAAAGGAAAACGTTCTTCGGGAACATTGTCCGTGCTTCCAATATGCATGTTTGTGTGGAATATGGGCACATTTAAACAAACTATGCCATGGATTTGGCCATTACACCCGTCATTTGGCCCGAAACCCAAGAATGTTCGTAGGAGATAGCTCATTTATGTGAACATATTTTCAACACAACTGTCGTATTCCAAGTTTATTATTTTTGGTGGATACTAGGACATATATAATGACACCACGCGAAGGTCTTGCATCATTTTGGGGTTTTTTAAATTTTCTGGAATTTTCTAAGTCGGTATCGTGAAAAAGTCAAGACGGCGGGCATGACCGTTCGTAGCTAGGGCTTGAATATTGAGAAACTCTTGGTGTATCTCTGATGAAATAGGTAGTTGTGTACCTAAAAATGATTTTTTCCAAAAATCATGAGCAAACTAGGATGCACCTGTAGTTCAAATTTGACCCGTTTCCAGCTAAATCGGCAGAAACTTGTGTTCTTCAAAAGAGGTGTATGAAAACCTTTTCAGAGGAAAATAATTGGTTATTTGTGCATACATGGTCTAGTATATTCAAAAAATGCAGCTCCCAGGTTTTGCAACATATTTGTGGTTGATGCTTCACAAAAAAAGCCATTTTTCACGCTCGGAGAATGGAAAATGGTTTTTTTATTCAATGAAAAGGAAAACTTTCTTCGGGAACATTGTCTGTGCTTCCAATATGCATGTTTGTGTGGAATATGGGCATATTTAAACAAACTATGCCATGGATTTGGCCATTACACCCGTCATTTGGCCCGAAACCCAAGAATGTTCGTAGGAGATAGCTCATTTATGTGAACATATTTTCAACACAACTGTCGTATTCCAAGTTTATTATTTTTGGTGGATACTAGGACATATATAATGACACCACGCGAAGGTCTTGCATCATTTTGGGGTTTTTAAATTTTCTGGAATTTTCTAAGTCGGTTTCGTGAAAAAGTCAAGACGGCGGGCATGACCATTCGTAGCTAGGGCTTGAATATTGAGAAACTCTTGGTGTATCTCTGATGAAATAGGTAGTTGTGTACCTAAAAATGATTTTTTCCAAAAATCATGAGCAAACTAGGAGGCACCTGTAGTTCAAATTTGACCCGTTTCCAACTGAATCGGCAGAAACTTGTGTTCTTCAAAAGAGGTGAATGAAAACCTTTTCAGAGGAAAATAATGGGTTATTTGTGCATATAACATGGTCTAGTATATTCAAAAAATGCAGCTCCCAGGTTTTGCAACATATTTGTGGTTGATGCTTCACAAAAAAAGCCATTTTTCACACTCGGAAGATGGAAAATGGTTTTTTTATTCAATGAAAAGGAAAACTTTCTTCGGGAACATTGTCCGTGCTTCCAATATGCATGTTTGTGTGGAATATGGGCACATTTAAACAAACTATGCCATGGATTTGGCCATTACACCCGTCATTTGGCCCGAAACCCAAGAATGTTCGTAGGAGATAGCTCATTTATGTGAACATATTTTCAACACAACTGTCGTATTCCAAGTTTATTATTTTTGGTGGATACTAGGACATATATAATGACACCACGCGAAGGTCTTGCATCATTTTGGGGTTTTTTAAATTTTCTGGAATTTTCTAAGTCGGTTTCGTGAAAAAGTCAAGACGGTGGGCATGACCGTTCGTAGCTAGGGCTTGAATATTGAGAAACTTTTGGTGTATCTTTGATGAAATAGGTAGTTGTGTACCTAAAAATGATTTTTTCCAAAAATCATGAGCAAACTAGGAGGCACCTGTAGTTCAAATTTGACCCGTTTCCAATTGAATCGGCAGAAACTTGTGTTCTTCAAAAGAGGTGGTGAAAACCTTTTCAGAGGAAAATAATTGGTTATTTGTGCATATAACATGGTCTAGTATATTCAAAAAATGCAGCTCCCAGGTTTTGCAACATATTTGTGGTTGATGCTTCACAAAAAAAGCCATTTTTCACACTCGGAAGATGGAAAATGGTTTTTTTATTCAATGAAAAGGAAAACTTTCTTCGGGAACATTGTCCGTGCTTCCAATATGCATGTTTGTGTGGAATATGGGCACATTTAAACAAACTATGCCATGGATTTGGCCATTACACCCGTCATTTGGCCCGAAACCCAAGAATGTTCGTAGGAGATAGCTCATTTATGTGAACATATTTTCAACACAACTGTCGTATTCCAAGTTTATTATTTTTGGTGGATACTAGGACATATATAATGACACCACGCAAAGGTCTTGCATCATTTTGGGGTTTTTTAAATTTTCTGGAATTTTCTAAGTCGGTTTCGTGAAAAAGTCAAGACGGCGGGCATGACCGTTCGTAGCTAGGGCTTGAATATTGAGAAACTCTTGGTGTATCTCTGATGAAATAGGTAGTTGTGTACCTAAAAATGATTTTTTCCAAAAATCATGAGCAAACTAGGAGGCACCTGTAGTTCAAATTTGACCCATTTCCAGCTGAATCGACAGAAACTTGTGTTCTTCAAAAGAGGTGGATGAAAACCTTTTCAGAGGAAAATAATTGGTTATTTGTGCATATAACATGGTCTAGTATATTAAAAAATGCAGCTCCCAGGTTTTGCAACATATTTGTGGTTGATGCTTCACAAAAAAAGCCATTTTTCACACTCGGAAGATGGAAAATGGTTTTTTTATTCAATGAAAAGGAAAACTTTCTTCGGGAACATTTTCCGTGCTTCCAATATGCATGTTTGTGTGGAATATGGGCACATTTAAACAAACTATGCCATGGATTTGGCCATTACACCCGTCATTTGGCCCAAAACCCAAGAATGTTCGTAGGAGATAGCTCATTTATGTGAACATATTTTCAACACAACTGTCGTATTCCAAGTTTATTATTTTTGGTGGATACTAGGACATATATAATGACACCACGCGAAGGTCTTGCATCATTTTGGGGTTTTTTAAATTTTCTGGAATTTTCTAAGTCGGTTTCGTGAAAAAGTCAAGACGGCGGGCATGACCGTTCGTAGCTAGGGCTTGAATATTGAGAAACTCTTGGTGTATCTCTGATGAAATAGGTAGTTGTGTACCTAAAAATGATTTTTTCCAAAAATCATGAGCAAACTAGGATGCACCTGTAGTTCAAATTTGACCCGTTTCCAACTGAATCGGCAGAAACTTGTGTTCTTCAAAAGAGGTGGATGAAAACCTTTTCAGAGGAAAATAATTGGTTATTTGTGCATATAACATGGTCTAGTATATTCAAAAAATGCAGTTCCCAGGTTTTGCAACATATTTGTGGTTGATGCTTCACAAAAAAGCCATTTTTCACGCTCGGAGAATGGAAAATGGTTTTTTTATTCAATGAAAAGGAAAACTTTCTTCGGGAACATTGTCCGTGCTTCCAATATGCATGTTTGTGTGGAATATGGGCATATTTAAACAAACTATGCCATGGATTTGGCCATTACACCCGTCATTTGGCCCGAAACCCAAGAATGTTCGTAGGAGATAGCTCATTTATGTGAACATATTTTCAACACAACTGTCGTATTCCAATTTTATTATTTTTGGTGGATACTAGGACATATATAATGACACCACGCGAAGGTCTTGCATCATTTTGGGGTTTTTTAAATTTTCTGGAATTTTCTAAGTCGGTTTCGTGAAAAAGTCAAGACGGCGGGCATGACCATTCGTAGCTAGGGCTTGAATATTGAGAAACTCTTGGTGTATCTCTGATGAAATAGGTAGTTGTGTACCTAAAAATGATTTTTTTCCAAAAATCATGAGCAAACTAGGAGGCACCTGTAGTTCAAATTTGACCCGTTTCCAACTGAATCGGCAGAAACTTGTGTTCTTCAAAAGAGGTGGATGAAAACCTTTTCAGAGGAAAATAATTGGTTATTTGTGCATATAACATGGTCTAGTATATTCAAAAAATGCAGCTCCCAGGTTTTGCAACATATTTGTGGTTGATGCTTCACAAAAAAAGCCATTTTTCACACTCGGAAGATGGAAAATGGTTTTTTTATTCAATGAAAAGGAAAACTTTCTTCGGGAACATTGTCCGTGCTTCCAATATGCATGTTTGTGTGGAATATGGGCACATTTAAACAAACTATGCCATGGATTTGGCCATTACACCCGTCATTTGGCCCGAAACCCAAGAATGTTCGTAGGAGATAGCTCATTTATGTGAACATATTTTCAACACAACTGTCGTATTCCAAGTTTATTATTTTTGGTGGATACTAGACATATATAATGACACCACGCGAAGGTCTTGCATCATTTTGGGGTTTTTTCAATTTTCTGGAATTTTCTAAGTCGGTTTTGTGAAAAAGTCAAGACGGCGGGCATGACCGTTCGTAGCTAGGGCTTGAATATTGAGAAACTCTTGGTGTATCTCTGATGAAATAGGTAGTTGTGTACCTAAAAATGATTTTTTCCAAAAATTATGAGCAAACTAGGATGCACCTGTAGTTCAAATTTGACCCGTTTCCACCTGAATCGGCAGGAACTTGTGTTCTTCAAAAGAGGTGGATGAAAACCTTTTCAGAGGAAAATAATTGGTTATTTGTGCATATAACATGGTCTAGTATATTCAAAAAATGCAGCTCCCAGGTTTTGTAACATATTTGTGGTTGATGCTTCACAAAAAAAGCCATTTTTCACGCTCGGAGAATGGAAAATGGTTTTTTTATTCAATGAAAAGGAAAACTTTCTTCGGGAACATTGTCCGTGCTTCCAATATGCATGTTTGTGTGGAATATGGGCATATTTAAACAAACTATGCCATGGATTTGGCCATTACACCCGTCATTTGGCCTGTTTCCAGCTGAATCGGCAGAAACTGTCAAAATGGCCACCATGGCTATTTATCAAAAGAGTTTAATTTTTTTTAAAACTATCGATGTTTTTATGATATCGATGTCATATTTGAATTTCTCTAATTTTTCTAATCGATTTAGACATTTTATTTGTCAAATTTCGATTTACGGATTTAAAGATATAAATTATTGTATATTTTATAATTTATTCATAAAATAAAGTAATTTCTAACATTATATTGTTATTTAGTCAATAAAGATAATTATATAATCATTGCTATTTGTTCAAATATTGTTTTGAATTTAAACAATACAAAAGTTTAACATCATTCCCCACAGGTTAATATGATTGATATGATAGTAATATCAGTAAGTTCTAACATCTCATATGGAATCTAGTTTGGAAGGAACTCAAAGGTTAAGCGTGCTTGGGCTGGAGGAATTTCAAGATGGGTGACCGAACGGGAAGTTTGACTAAGTTAACTATGTTGACTAGATTAATTGTGTAATTAGAGATTAGAGATTAAATATGTGGCTAAGTGAAAAATTCTGTAATAGAATTCCAAAAAAGTTCAGAAAAAAAAATCGAATTTTTTTTCCAATTATTTTAGAAATATTGTGCCGACGGCTTTGCCGTCGGCATAGAGCTGGGTGTGCCGACGGCTTTGCCGCCGGCATAGCCTACGCCAACGGCTTCTAGTGTGCCGACGGTCAACATAGCCTACACCGACGCGGGATATGCCGACGGCAA
Organism: Alopecurus myosuroides; assembly: GCA_028641055.1. Taxonomy (NCBI): domain Eukaryota; kingdom Viridiplantae; phylum Streptophyta; class Magnoliopsida; order Poales; family Poaceae; genus Alopecurus; species Alopecurus myosuroides. Next base: position 11,409 of record JAPCYS010000321.1, read on the forward strand.
GGTGCCGACGGCGGCCGTCGGCACAGCCTGTGCCGACGGCTTTTTAGCCTGTGCTGTTGGCTTATGGCCGCCGGCATATAGGTCGTTTCCTGTAGTGAGTATTGATCGTGTTTGACAGAAAATAGAGAGAGATAACTAACACGCGTCTACGCTATTGCTAAAATATACCACTACCACGTTAGGGCAGTGTTTCATACATGGCTAGTAAATTTCTAGTAACCGCCACAATCTCTTACTAGTAGTAAAACTGAGTTCGTGTGGTACATTGGTTCTATGGTAGTACGTTGTTTCACTCTAGCTACGCAGCTCGCTTATCTTCCGTGAAGAAAAAATAGGCGCAAAACCGGTGGTTCTTCTCTAGCGCTCAAATGTTTTTCATTTATTGGCATAAGTAAAATGTCGCAGGGACGGACCCAGCATGGCAATACAATTGCATATAAAACAACTTGGAGGGTGAATTCTCTTTCCTTCGAGCGCGCGAGCGCTCGCTCGATTCTTACCGCGCGTGCAAGCTAGCTGCGCCACGGTTTGACTTTCTTGCTTTTTTTTCGGTGCCGATTCAAGGCGGGAACTATCCACGGAATACCATGCACGGACTACCTAGCTGCGCGACGGACATCATATTCCTTGCCACCGTCTAAGTAATCACGCCTAGTTAATCTCTTCCCTTTCTTTTTTGTCCGTTTTGTTTCTCTTCACTTTTATGACTTCCTTTTTTGTCTATTCCTTTCTTTTATAATGTAACATTTATTTCAAAAAAAATTGGACATCTTTTTTCTTCATTTTTTTAGGCAAGTGGTCTTGCGCAAGCATGTCTCTGCTATTGTTCCGCTCGATCGATTCATTTCCTCCCGCGTGTCAGCTATTACCTTACCTTATGTTCATTGTTATTCCCCTCTGTTGTTTTCTCATGCGCTATATTTCTTAGTTTTTTTCATCCCTGGAGTTACAAAAATGTGTACAATATTTTTTTTTACCGAAACCTAAAAGTTCACATTCAAGTTTTCTGTTTCCTTTTTTTTATGGAAACAAGTATTTCTTCTAAAAAATCATTTTTATTATGTCTTAGTTTTAATTCCTTTTCCGGGTAAAACACTATAGGGTTGTGACAAGAAAAAAAACACTTTATACTAGTATAAGAAGTAGGAAAAAAAAATATAACTACCACTTTCTACTAGTATGAATATGGGAACATGTATTTGATCGGTAACTTTACTGCTAGGTTCTTGGTAAACTTATTTGCTAGTTCTTTAGCCCGCTAACATATGTGCTAGGTATTTGGCAAATATTTATTAGAGCATCTCCAGTCGCGCCCCCCAAACATGCCCCCACGGCCTCTTCCCGTCCGGACGCCCCCCTTGTTCCCGTCCGGCAAACCCAGCTCAACCCCGCCCCCCAGGGGCTCCCGTGGGGGCGCCGGACGAGAAGAAACGGCCGCGTGGCGTCTGCGGGCCCTCCGGTCAGTGAGACGGCGCGCAGTCAAAGCGGCGCCCGGTCTTCGTCTTCTCCCGAGACGACGCAGAAGCGCAGACGCCGCAACGAGCTATCGCTTCGCCCGGTCCCGTCGCCCACGCGGCGGCCGCGCGTCTTCCCACGCGGGCGCTCGGGCTGCCCCGCCGGGTATAAATGCTGCCCCCTCTGCTATCGCCGCGCACATCTCCTCTCTCCGCGCACACTCTCCTCTCGCTGCCATGGATCCTCTCGCCGCAAACGGCTTCCCCCGCCGTTCTCCCCTCAAACACCAGGCGCGCCCCCTCTACGAAGCCTGGTACCCGTGCCCGCCGGACGTGCGCGTCGAGCACGGCTTCACCATCGGGCTCGCCGGCGTGCCCATCCCTAATGCGCCGTCGGTGAGCGATGCGTCCTGGGGGCGGGAGGTGAACGCCCACTTCTACCGTCTCACGCTGGCGCAGCACGCCGACCCCCGTTGGGGCCCGGCGAACCCGGAGAGCACGGCGCTCTACGAGCGCGAGTTTTCTTGCAGGGGTGTTGAATCAAAATTACCAATCGTTTTAAATCCTACATTTTTTAGTTCCCAAGAATATTATCAAGCGTAATGAATGAAAAACACCAACCTTAAAAAGTAGTCTTCATAATGTTACCAAGGGATGATGAACCAAGATTACCAACCCTTCTTCAAAACTAGTTGAGAATGTTACCAAGGGGCGATGAATGGAAATTACCAACATTTTAAAAACTTATACATATATTTTTTTCCCAAGAATGTTATCAAGGGTGATGAATGGAAATTACCAAACCTTTTTAAAAACATGTATTTTTTATTTTATCCCCAAAAATGTTGTCAATGTCGATGAATGGAAGTTACCAAACTTTTCTGAACCTATATATAGTTTCCAAACATGTTACCAAGGGCGATGAATAGAAATTACCAACCTTTTTAAATCCTATATTTTAATAGTTCCCCAATAATGTTATCAAGTGTGATGAATGGAAATCACCAACCATAAAACCAATTCAAAATATCACCAAGGGTGTTGAATCAAAATTACCTACCGTTTTAAATCCTACATTTTTTAGTTCCCAAGAATGTTATCAAGCGTAATGAATGAAAAACACCAACCTTAAAACGTAGTCTTCATAATGTTACCAAGGGATGATGAACGAAGATTACCAACCCTTCTGCAAAACTAGTTGAGAATGTTACCAAGGGGCGATGAATGGAAATTACCAACATTATAACTTATACATATATTTTTTTTCCCAAGAATGTTATCAAGGGTGATGAATGGAAGTTACCAAACCTTTTTAAAAACATGTATATTTTATTTTATCCCCAAAAATGTTGTCAATGTCGATGAATGGAAATTACCAAACTTTTCTAAACCTATATATAGTTTCCAAACATGTTACCAAGGGCGATGAATGGAAATTACCGACCTTTTTAAATCCTATATTTTAATAGTCCCCCAATAATGTTATCAAGTGTGATGAATGGAAATCACCAACCATAAAACCAGTTCATAATAGTCCCAAGGGCGATGAATGGAAATTACCAACCGTTTTAAATCCTACATTTTTCTTAGTTCCCAAGAAACTTATCAAGCGTAATGAATGAAAAACATCAACCTTAAAAAGCAGTCTTCATAATGTTACCAAGCGTGATGAATCAAAATTACCAACTTTTCTTCAGAACTAGTTGAGAATGTTTTACCAAGGGGGCGATGAATGGAAATTACAAACATTATAAAAGCTTATACATATTTTTTTCCCAAGAATGCTATCAAGGGTTATGAATGGAAGTTACCAAACCTTTTTTGAAAACATGTATATTTTTTTTATCCCCAAAAATGTTATCAATCACGATGAATGGAAATCACCAAAATTTTCAGAACCTATATATAGTTTCCAAATATGTTACCAAGGGCGATGAATGGAAATTACCAACTTTTTTCTTGAAAAAACTGGTTTGTAATGTTATCAAGGGTGATGAATGGTAATTACCAACATTACAAAAACTTTTATATATTTTTATTTTTTGCAAGAACGTTACCAAGGTGATGAATGGAAATTACCAAATGTTTTAAATCCTATATTTTACAGTTTCCCTAGAATGTTATCAACGACGATGAATGGAAATTAACAAACTTTTCAAAACCTATACATAGTTTTTCGCAAGAATGTTAACAAGGGCGATGAATGGAAATTACCAACCGTTTTAAATCCTATATTTTTATAGTTTCCCAAGAATGTTATCAAAGGTGAGAAATGAAAATCACCAACAGTAAGAAACAGTTCATATTGTTACCAACGGCTCTGAATCAAAATTACCAACATTTCTTTTTGCATTTTTTAATAAAAACGTAATGTTTGTTAATAGTGATAAATGGTAATTACCAACCTTTTTTTAATAACCTATACATTTTTGTCCCTAATATTTTTGTTATCAAAGGCGATGAATCGAAATTATCAACACCTTCGCAAGACTATACATTTATTTTTCCCAAAGAGAATGTTACCAATGTGTAATAAATCAAAAATCACAAATTTCGTTGAAAAACCAATTGAGATTTTTTATATAGGGTCATTTATAGTAATTTTCATGTTAGGGAATCTCCAGTTGACCCCCCAGAACCCCCCAAGCGGCCTTTTTAGCGCCGAAAGCGACGAATAGCACCGTTTTTGCACCAGCCGCCCCCCAGAAGCTCAAATCGCGCCGTTTCGGCGCTATTTCGCGCCGCGACAACTAGGCGAAACCCAGCCCGCTGGGTTCGGCTTAGGGGGGCGAAATGGCGGGGCAGCCCACGCGGGCCAGCGCTGTCAGCGACGCGTGGGGAAACCGCGGGAACAGAAACCCCCGCCCATGATCTTCTTCTCGGCTCCCGCGACGATCAAAGGCTGCCGGCATTTATGGCGTGGTAGGCGCGGCCAGTGCATGCGCCCGTGCAAAGGCTGCCGGAGTAATGGCGTGGCGGGCGGCAGCGACGGCAGGCGGCGCAGTTAATGCCCCGCGGGCTACAAAAGGCCTCTCGCCGCTCGGCGCACTCCCCATGTTTCCTCCTCGGCTCTCTCCCCGTTCTTTCTCTCCTCGATGCTCTCGCCGGAGATGGACAGCTACGATGAAGCTGCCGCCGCCACCTCCGCAAGCACGAGTCCTGGGAGCTGTATCGGGCGGGCTATCCGTGCCCGCCCAATATGCGCGTCCCAAGCGCCGCCGTCGGACAACCGCGGTGGCAACTCAGCGTCGGTGGGATCCCCTTGCCCCCAATCCCCTCCACTGACGCGGAGTTCCGGCAGGCCATCGACGAGGTATGTCGAGGGCTGACACCGGACGAGGCCGCGCGGCTGCACTGGAGGCCACATGACCAGGACACGTTCTGGTGGCAGGAGCTCCAACGCCGCCACGACGTGGACATCGCCGCCCCGGGCCCATCGAGGGTCGCGCGAACGGCATCGGCCGGAAGCGTTGGTGGGGAGGCTAGCACCGCACGCTCGAGTGAGTGCTGGACTACATCGACGCCGGCAATGAGCCCCAGCTGCAGGTGCCGCCCCCTCCCCCCGCAGCACCCCTCGTGGGCACCGCGGCGGATGGGCGGATCATCGTCGGCCACCTCGAGATCCTCCGGCGCGCAGTCTCTTTCCCTCACCCCTCCCATTCTCAACTCCGGGCGCCCTGCCCCCAGGCGCAGCGGCGGCGCCCTGCGTATCGGTGACGGAGGGCGACGAGTGCTCCCGAAGACGGAGGTGGCGGAGGAGGACGAGTGGCCCGACATGAAGGCTACGGAGGAGCTCTCGCACAACACCCTCCAGCCCGTCCCCGACGACGTCGCCGCTGACTGGAGCCTACGCGACAGCACCGCGGAGGAGCTAGAGCTCCAGCGTCGCCTCCTCGCCGAGGCGGAGCAGCGGAAGGCGCAGCGCGAGCAGGAAGCCGCTGTCAATGCAGCCCGCCGCCGCGTTCCTCCGCCTCCGCAGCCGGCGGAGGTGCCCTACGTCGTCCTCGACCCCGACACCGACGACAAAGCCGAGTTCCAGCGCGACCTGGCGGCGAGCAGGTGGGGTGACGCCGGCGCAGGCCCGAGCAACCCACATTGCCGCGCCCTAGGCGAAGGGACGAGCAAGTGGGACGCCGACGGCTCGGACGACGACGACGACGGCGGGGACGACTACGACTACAGCCAGGTGATCGCGGCGAATCTTGGCCTGCAGTAGCCGTAGTTTTAGGGCTTTTATGTTTTTTTTATGTTTTAGTTAAATTTCTGTCAAAATCTATGAATTTGCGTCCGAATATATGAATATGCGTCGAATCTACTTTTTTGAATTAATTTGGGCCGAGACTTGGTCTGGGGGCGACTGGGAACCGTGTCCCCCCGGTTCCAGATTAGCGCCGTTTGGCGCCGCGGAGCCACCAAAACATCGCCGTTTTGGGCCCGGGGGGGGGGGGGGGGGGGGAGGGACGACACGGCTGGAGATGCCCTTATGTAACTGGTTGGAAGTGGAACTTTTTCCCATCTCCCACCCAATTATCTTTTTACCCTAAAATATCACTGGCCCAAAAAGGGAATTAATCATTGTCTGACATGTTTTTTTGTTCAAGAAACAGCGCGCTCGCGCGCTTAAAAGGGAATAGATTTTATTTTTCCGTGAAACTGTACGCACGTGTAATTAAAGAAAATTGTACGTGCAAAAATGTCTGCTAGCGCGGTTTAAAGGGAATAGAAAAATGTTTGTTCCGCGTCAATGCTTGCTTTCCGCGGAAATGGTTGGTCGCATCGCGAGCGGGTCGAAGGAACGTGGACGCGAACCAGCGTGACGGACTACAACCTTTCCAAAAAAGAAATAGTTCGCTAAACTGTACTTTCCCTTTTTAGCAACTACACCTGGTCGTAAACCGATCGATCGATGCCGATCGATCGCGCGCGCGTAAGCTAGTGCAGCCCCTTGGAGGGGGCCATATAGGTAATATTTGTTAAATTTTGGGGTCAGCCCTATATATATTAACACGGGGTTGTTCAAAAAGAAAATTCACCATGGGGAAGCCATGGCCCCAGCGCCCCCACTGGCTCTGTCCGTGAATGTGCATGCCCGTATGGAGTGACAATTCACACATAACTTGAAATTAATCATTAACATAGCAAAGAGAAACATGGTTTCAAAAGGCAACCTTTGGAACAACTTATTTATATTGTGCTTCATCATGCCATTGTTTTGCAACTTAGTGATCATGCTCTGCAACTTAACAAACTTAGGTGCATGTAAAAATGAATCAGGCATCGATGCAACAACTCAGTGAAGTCAGACTACATCTTACGATCAGACCTGAGGCAACTACATGCAATTGAAGACAAACAAATGGACTGAAGAACACATAATTACATGAACCGCCTCCTATCAAAAGACTCCAGCATAATAAACATGTTGGACATCATGCAACTTTACCTGTTCAGCTATACCTCATTTGGGAAATGGATACAACTAAAAATTGGCCCCTTATGCAACTATCCTAATGTGTATGATAAGCAACTTAGGCTAGGTTGCAGTTGGGACAAGGCTAGTTGATGCACTTAATATGTGAGTTGCAACTGCTAGTACTTTAATTGCAAGCATCCAAGACTCTGGTGCAGTTCGGATAGTTGTACTTACTGCAGTCCATTGTTGAGTTGCAGCTGCTAGGTATTTCAGTTGCAGCTTGGGTTGCAGTTGTGACTTCAGTTGTTGCAGTCCATTCATAAGTTGCTGCTATATGAAGTATCCCAGGATGGGTTGTAGTTGAGACATATCACGTTGTTGTAATCCACTGATGAGTTGTTGCCCCGGGAGATTAGATTACTTCTAGGTCCTTGACCATATCGAATATATCATTACCACTACGGAGCTCAGGCTTCTTCCGGTTATCTGCCTCACCTCTGAAATGCTTCCCTCCTTTCTTTCTTACGGGATTCTTAATCAGAAGAAATCTACGATGCCCCAGGTATACAACCTTTTTACATTTATCCAAAAAAATATTGTCAGTCTTATCTAAACAGTGTGTGCATGCATTGTATCCTTTGTTTGTATGTCCGGAAATGTTACTAAGAGCAGGCCAATCATTGATGGTTACGAAAAGCAACGGCCGTAGGTCAAATGGCTTTTGTTCGTTCTCATCCCACACACGTACACCTGGTTTGCCCCACAATTGTAAGAGTTCTTCCACTAATGGCCTTAGATACACATCAATGTCGTTGCCAGGTTGCCTCGGACCTTGGATGAGAACTGGCATCATAATGAGCTTGCGCTTCATGCACAACCAAGGAGGAAGGTTGTACATACATAGAGTTACAGGCCAGGTGCTATGACTCGAGCTCTGCTCCCCAAAAGGATTAAAGCCATTGTACTTAGACCAAACCATAAGTTTCTCGCCTCTCCTGTAAAGTCTGGGAAGTCTCTCTCGATCTTTCTCCACTGCGATCCATCGGCGGGGTGTCTCAACTTTCCGTCTTTCTTACGGTCTTCTTTGTGCCATCGCAACAAGCTAGCATGCTCTTTGTTTCTAAACAGACGTTTCAACCGTGGTATTATAGGAGCATACCACATGACCTTAGCAGGAACCCTCTTACAGGGGGGGGGGGGCTCGCCGTCAACATCACCAGGGCCATCTGCTCTGATCTTATACCGCAGTGCATTGCATACCGGACATTCATCCAAATTCTCGTACTTCTCACCGCGGTAGAGAATGCAGTCATTAATGCATGCATGTATCTTCTGCACATCTAATCCTAGAGGGCAGAGAGATTTCTTTGCTTCGTACGTACTCTCAGGCAATTCGTTATCCTTTGGAAGTTTCGGCTTCATTAGTTGAAGTAAACTCTCAAATGCCTTGTCAGTCACACCGTTCTGTGCCTTCCATTTCAGCAACTCCAGTGTGGTACCGAGCTTTGTGCTACCATCTTCGCAATTTGGGTACAACAACTTTTTGTGATCCTGTAACATGTTGTCCAGCTTCAACCTCTCCAATTTATTTTCAAAGTCTTCCCTTGCATCAGCAATAACTCGGCCAAGATCATCATCGGGCTCTTCTGATGCCTGTTCTTGATCACCTCCTTCTTTTGCATTCTCTTCTGTATTCAGGGAACAAAGGATCTTCTTCTTCATCATCGTCTTCCATCACAACCCCTCTTTCTCCATGCTTGGTCCAGCAATTATAGCTGGGCATGAAACCTCTCCGAAGTAGATGGCCGTGAAGGATTCTTTCGGAAGAGTGCTCTCTGACGTTCCGACAATCAACACATGGGCAACACATGAAGCCATTATCTTTGTTCGCCTGAGCTACAACAAGAAATGCATTCAGGCCTGCCATATACTCGGAAGTGCGTCGGTCACCGTACATCCATCGCTGCCGTGCATCCATCTGCATCGTATAATTAATTTTATCAAAATACATTACAATAACATATTAATACAGAAATGACCACAGTACATCGACAAATATTACTTTTTTATGTATCAGTTACAGATGAAAAAGATAAGTTTGTTAACCTCGGTCGAAGATACCATTTTCAGTGAGCTTATGTGTGGCTCGGGAATTTCGTCGAACACCTCATGTGCATAGTAAAATAAAACACACTAACACCCACCTCTCTCACACCTCCAAGCAAATAAAAATATGGAAGGGGGGGCTGGGGCAGTATATATAGGGGAAGGGGGGACATTGGTCCCGGTTCGTGGCCTGAACCGGGACCAATTCCCATGCGCGTGCCACGTGGCCTGTGGCTAGGCATTGGTCCCGGTCCGTGGCACGAACCGGGACCAATATCTCCCAACGAACCGGGACCAATGCCCCCAGGCGATTTCTGTTGCCCCGGGCACACAAACCGGGACCAATGCATAGCATATGTCCCGGATTTGGTTGCAACCGGGACAGGTGCCCCCTGGCCCCCTGGACGAAAGGGGTTGTTTCCACTAGTGCTAGTTGCAGGCATCCCAGGCTGGGTTAATGAGACAAGTATGGTGCAGTCTTTAATATGTGAGTTTCTAACTTTGATGTTTTGGTTATAGGCATCCCAAACTTCCTATGTTGTCAACAACTCAAATATGGAGGGAAACCAGATTAGTAATGGACTACGATATGTGATTAACTAAATTAGTTGCTAAAAAACTTACCTATGTTGGATAATCAACTTAACTAAAAGAAGGATGAATCCAACAACCCCCTACATCCATGGATACGTGTGAAACCATCTTAATAATTGATCATCATGAAACTTAGACTAAGATAGTATGTGATCAACTTAATTATGTGCTAAGAGTAACTTAATTATGTTGGCAAAACAACTCAATTAAAACAATGAACAATCAAACAACATCCCCCAACACCCATGTATATGTGGGAAACCACCTTAGGCATGGATCATTACGCAACATAATCCGATAAAACTACATAACAATTTCATGATTGCATAATCAAAAGAAAAAAGGGCAATCATGGATACTCATGAGGGAAACATGCAACTCAACCTAGGGTCTCTAAGCTTCTTAATTAATCGGATAAGAAACTTATAACTTAAAGAAATTGGCATAGTCAAAAAGACTATCACGTAACAATGGATATTCCATAAATAAAATTTAATACGCACATCATACAACTTTACTTGTTCAGCTACAACTCATTTGGGAAATGGATACAACTAAAAATTAGCAGCTTATGTCTAAAACAATTTGATTTATGTGACAAGAAACTTTCTAGCTGCAACCTAGTTGGGATGCAACTACGATTAAAAGCGGCTGCAAAAACAAACCCATGGGCGAGAGATAGTGCCTGCTATGAATCTAAACATCCTCTAACGAACTGGACATAGATGTCTAAATCTACACCAAAATGAGGGCTTCTATGGTACCCTCAACCCGGGACACGAAATTCCTGGGCCAGGCCTGGTCTTGCCCGTGGGCCACGTCTCTGTCTGAGGTTTGGGCCCGAGACCTTACCGGGACGGGTTTGGGCTTGGCACATGTGTGTTTTAAGGAAGAGGCTCGACCCGAGTCCCAACATGATTTTCTACTAATGGGTCGGGCCTAGCCTAAAAACAAGGCCCAACAGCCGAATCTAGACCTAGGATTTCAGTTGCGGGTTTTTTTAGCGGACCTCCTATGCGTCGCTTCTAGCGAGCGGGAGCGCCGATTCGCTCGCCTTCCACGATATGTGGGCCGGCCAAAATACAGCGAGCGCAACAAGCGGCCTGAAGCATTGTATCGCTCGCCTTCCACGACCATCGCATTGTCTCGATCGATGCATGACTACAGCCACTACAGCCATTTATTCTTTCAGAGAGTGTGTCAAGCAGCTGAAATCTAAAAAAAATGGAAAAAGTGAACAATTTTTTAAAATGAACACAATCTTAAATCATTTAAAAAACATGAACAAAATTTACATATGAAAATTTATCAAAAAATGAACAAATTTTAATTTGAACGTTTTTTATTTGAATAATTTTTAAATATGAAATTATTTTATCCCGAACAAATTACGAATTTGAATAATTTATAAACCTGAACATTTTAATGTTTAAACATATTTTTTTTAATCGTTGTACAAAAAAATACTGAACGGAAAATGCGGATACACCAAAAATAATGGTGAACCAAAAATAATAGTGAACCAAAAATTTTGGTGATCCAAAAAATTTGGTGAACCGAAAATAATAGTGAACCAAAAATTTCGGTGCACCAAAAAAATAGCAAAACATAATTTTTGGTGAACCAAAAAATGGTTCTATTTTTTAAAATGATTTCATACTACAAATGGTTTAATTTATAAAATGGCTCCATAATTAAAAAATAGTTAAGTAAAAAGAAACAAAACAATTATTCAAATTATAAAAATACATATATAACGAATATTTTCAAATAAAAAGTAAAATAAAAGTACAAAAATAAAATATAAAAAAGAAACAAAAAAGAAATAATAAAAAACAGAAAAGAAAATAAGAAAAAGAAAAGGAGAAAATAGACAATAAACGTACTCCCTCCGATCCCTATTAATAGGTGCTGAAGTGGATGTATTTAGACACCTGTTAATATGGATCGGAGGGAGTATTAAAAAGGATGGTTGGACAATACCTGCGTTGTATCCTGGTGGTTGGGCACCTGCGCACACGACTAGCAATCGGGGGTTTGAAATCCCGACTGCACCAATTTATTTTATTACCATTTTGTGTTTAATTAATGGGCCGGCCCACTAGAAACGTACGTGCGCGAAACACACGGGCGAGCGCTCGTTCGGACTCGGATTAAGCGATGAATAGTGCCTTCGTTTTTTAGGCCCGGTGAGGCTCGAGTTATGGCCAGATATACTCTAACAATGTCATGAACGAATTATATTTCAAAGCCTTCCGCAGCTTTGAGTCGAACCAAGTATATGTGTCGCTTCCATTCTATAACACACTAATATCGATGGTTACATTGTATTGAACCAAATCATTGAATGTATTGAATCGCTTTTTTGACACTATGGTTGGTTTTACTGATTGTACATTTTAAATTTTTTAATCATTCAAAACCTGAACCGGAGGATATCAAGGGCTTACATGATAGTCGCCACGTATGGTGCATGTATTATACCGACAAACATATATGTATCGGTTATGAGTAATTAGAAGAACGCCAAACATATGCGGAGTACCACCAATTGTTTGTTGAGTCACTTTAAAATTCTAAAATTTAATCATGTTACTAAAAATATTTTCCGCACTTTAAAAAAAAGGTGGGGCCAATAATGGTATTTTTTTTGCTCCACTTCAAAAACTCACTCTAATTTTTGTGCTGCACTTCATAAATTCTCTCTAACCATGTTTTTTTGCACTTTGGAAACTCCCACTAAATTTTTTATCCTCAATTGGGAAAATGTCTCTAACTATATCTTTTTGCACATTGGATTAATCATTTTTCCCACTGTTCGAAATTGTTTCTAACTTTTTTCCGCAAACATTGAAATGTTAATATCATACCCACAACTAACTCTAACCATTTATTCACTACATTGAAATTTTAATATCATACTCATTAAACCATTAGCAACTACAGAAAACTAAATTCTGTGACAAATATACTTGTTTTTAACTTTACATGTCAAATTCGGAAAAAAATAAAATTTATACCAAAATTTTATACTAATTTAGTAATTATTTTATCTGTTATAATATTATAATTTTATTTCTCTATGTGTTTACA
>JAPCYS010002269.1:2500-24067 GCA_028641055.1 Alopecurus myosuroides
ACATGTTTGATTATTATGTTTAAGTTGTCCTGAGTACTTGTTAGCCAGTACTTTCACCAAGTAATCCATAACGCGGAAAACACGGCTTCTCGAGAAGATTATCCCTGCAGGGTTGCACCAATTTGGCCGTACACTCATGAATAACCCGCCAGATGGGAGATCACCCCACCAAGCGGGGTACTCAACACAACCAACCATTCCTCGCATCAAGCCCAAAGCACCTTGGGCGCACGGCTAATCGAGCCCAGAAGAAAATGGACCCTCATAGCACTCTAAGAACGTGTCCCCCTATATGCCGACTACGAAAGTTCCACCCTGGCCTGGGCTCGCAAAAACATGCATGCGGCAAATGGAAAACACGAACTAAATGAGGCGATTTGGACGAGATGCGAATCAGGTCAAGTTGAGGGGGGCGCCCATACTCGCTTCCCAAATGCGGGTAGTGCGCTCATCATGGATCAGTAGACAAGACCCTTTTCCTATTAGGGTCGACACTAGCAGGCTTCAAAACCTCTCATGGGCCTCCTGCCGGTGCCTTATCATCAAGTTTATTATTATTAGTAACATTAGCATGATTGATTGATTAAACATCGAGCCCCCACAACGTAATAGAAATAGCAACTGAAAGTAACGGATAGACTCGAGCAAAAGCAACCTAAGCATGCTAGTAAGACACTGGCTCAAACAATGGGTTGTAGGAAGGGAGATGAGGCAATATCAGGTGTAAGGGATTCATGTGATGGGTTCGTAACAGAAACAACTACTACTAAGGCTAGCAGAAAAGAACAACGGAAAGTATCGGTAACCAATGTTGAAAGGAACACGATGGTTCATGTGAGTGATAACTTGCCTGCAAAACCCAGTAGCCTGGTACTGAGCTAAATCCTTAGAAGGGATGTCGTAAGGATCGTCGGTCTCAACGTCGTCGTGTATCCGGGAAGAAGCAAACAAGCAAGGCAGAAAGAAAACAATCATTATCATGGCATTGTGCACAATCAAAGATGATGCATGTCATGTTTAATAGATGCACCAAAATAAACTAGTTGATATGATACACAAGTTTAAATGGATTCCATATGCAAAGATTGCATATGGCAAACCCATGCCTTAGAGTTGAATTAATTGTTCTAACACTAAGCATCAGGTGTTGGTGAGTTAGCATGATGCATGCATGATGATAACAATAAAATAACAACAAATAACAATGATAGATGCAAGTGAAAAAGGAATTTAACAAGGGTTGGAAATCATATGTTAAGTTTGGAAAAAGTTGGTTACTTAAGATGTCACACAAACAATTGTTGTTTTCATCATGTTAAATTGTTCAAAACAGATAACAAATTTTATATTTGAAAAGAACATCAAATTTTAGTTGGATTGCATGTTTCACATTTTGAAATTGGACTTTGGATTATTTATTTATGAATTAAACAATATTAAACAAGTTTTAATTGAACTAAACAAGTTTTAAATTGTTTAGGCAATTTTAATTATTCAAAACAGAAAACAAAATTTATATTTGGAAAGTACATGAAAAATTGATTGGAAAACATATTTAGTTTGTGGAATTTGGAATTTTTTATGAACAAGTTATGAATTTTGCAAGTTTAAGTGAATTTGACAAGTTTTCAAATATTTCAACAATTTAAAATATTCAAAACAGTAAACAAATTTTATATTTGGATAGATCATTTAATTTGGTACAGAGAACATATTTAAAAAGTTAAAATTGGAGTTAAAATGATTTTCTTATGCAATTTACAAAATCTAGTGTAAATCTGCCATTTTTAATCCATTAGGGACTTAGGAAAAATTATTTCAGGGGTCTAGATTTAATACCAGGGGCCTAGGTGTGATTCTTTGAAATTGTTGTGACCAAACAATGCAAAATAAAAAAGTTTGTTAATTGTGCAGGGGGTGGGATTTGATCCCTGCACCTCCTGCTTGCGCTGGGGGGACAGAACCAGTGGACTAGAGCTGCTGTGTTGACAGATACGGGGCGAAGGGAGGGTTATGGTGTTGGAAACTGCTACTGAATAATTCGGAAAAAGGATAGAAAAGGTGGGGGAGCTGGGATTCGATCCCCCCACCTCTGGCTTGCGCGCAACAGCAGCTAGCCACTGCGGTGGTTGTCTGAATCGTGACAGAGAGGGGAACTCGGGGGGGATATGGTTCAGGCTAGGCGCGGATTTTTTCTGAATCCTGGAACCGATCGTTCCTCGCTGGAACTCGATAGAGAGTTCGTGGTCGCCGGCAGCGTGGCTGCTGGGCTGCGCCGCGGGGGTGGCCGTGGGCGCCGTGGGGTGCGGTGAGCGTGTGGGGCTCGGGTAGGGAGGAGGAGAGAGCGAGGGGGAAGGGATGGGTACCTCGAGCGGACCGAGGAACGCTCGTCGGGGCAGCAGGTCGGGCGGAGCAGCAGGGGCGACCGGCGGCAAGAACTGCACGGCGGCGGCGCTCCGGGCCGTCCTCGCCCGTGCCGAGGGGGGGTGGAGAGGGAGCTGGAGACCGGGGGGTTCCATTCCCGCCCGCAGCACGGCCCGAAGGGCGACGCCAACGCCGGCGACCGCCGGAGCAATTGGGGTGGATTTTCGATGTGCAGGTTCAGAGAAAAATGATACAGAGAAGAAGGAGTTGGAGGTGGGAGGAGAGATGGAGGCGGTGAGAGGGAAGAAGGAGGGAGAAGGGAAGTAGGGTTAGGGCTAGGGAGCAGGGGCTAGGTTATAGGGAGGGGAGGAGAGTTGCTGTCCGTTCCCTGCTCATCCATGTCGACGTGGAGGCTCTGGATGTTCGTCCGTACGAAGAAGACGACTGGGAAGGGGTATTGGGCTGGGGAAAGAAGTGGTGGGCTGAGGGGGAGTTGGGCCCCTCTCTCTCCCTGCTGGTTGCTTATTTTTTCTTTGTTCTTCTCTTTTTTGTTTTACAGAAATAAGAATGGAAGCAATAGACAAGGTTTGGGGTAGAAAATAATTAGGGGAAAAATTTCATATCACTTATTTATGTAACAGAAACAATTGCAAGTTTTTGTTTTACAAAAAGTTCAAAACAAAGAATGTTGTTTGTAATTTGATTGAGATTTGAATTAATTTGAGATTAAGTGAAGTATTGAAAACAAAAATTAAATAGGGTGAACCTTATTGTTTAATTAGAAACAAATGATTAGAGTTGTTTTGGTAAATTTCATAATTTCAAATTTGGGTGCTGTTTGTGAATGTGATTTGAATTTGAATGCAATTTGGATCAAGTTTGGATTAAGTGAATTATTAAAAGCCATAATTTTAATGGTTTGAACCTTAAGGTTTAATGGAAACAAATGATTGATTTGTTTTGCAATTTTCATAACTTTCAAAAGGGGTTGTTGTTTTGGAAATTAATTGAATTTGAAAAGGGTTTGGTATTAAATGAATTTTTGATAGAAACAAAACAACAGTTTGGAATCACAACTTTAATGGAAACAATTGATCGTTTTGATTTGAAATATCATTTTGGAAATTGTAACATCACAAGGATGAAACAAAAGGTTTGAATTTGAGTTGAAATTCAAATAGAAAACAAAGGAAAACAGTTGGAAAACAAATGGAAAACAAGCAAAACAAATGCAATCAACATGATGCCATGATGCAAAACATAAAATAACAGAGAGCAAACATTCTAATGGCTATTTTTCATACTTGGGATGTTACAAAACGCCCCCCCTTGAAGGAATCGCGCCCCGAGATTCCTACTGAGAAAAGAAAAGGTCCGGATACTTATTGGGAAGATCCAGTTGAGTTGTGACACGTGAAACACATCGTGCACAGTGGATAGACGTCAGGGAATTTGGAAACCACCGGAACATTTTCAAGTAAAGGGGAGAGGTTTTGCACCAAGGGTTTATAGCTGGATAGAATTTGATTCATTTGGAGAATAGACTATCTGGCTAGAATGGTGGACCAGAGTTATTGACATCAATGCAACACCAAGAATAACATCAATGTCAGAATCATCAACATGAGAGTAACGAGAAATATGTGGCCTCCCATTAGAATTGGATTGTTCTTACTTATCTTGGAAGTCAACATTTGAGATCCCGGGGAGTGAACAGAGATTTGATTGCTTAGCGGAACCAGAATTAGGTAGTTTGTTGTGGCAAAGATTTTTGACACGAAAGAATGTGATGCTCCGGTATCAAACAATACTTTAGCTGGAATAGAGTTTAGGAAATGAACGGGGAAACTTGATTAGACTCCGGTAGAAGAATTGAAGTGGAAACAACAAGATTTCAACGGACGAAAAGAATGTTGATAAGAACAGGATATCAACATCGGGGAAAACGAGATCAAAACTCCTGAGGTACTACGGAAAACCCATCCGGGCTTCTAAAGGATCAATATCTACTGCTTAAGGAATAGAGGATCTGCTTCCGGGGCTTACACGCCTCCGTTCTCAATCATGAGTAGGCAACAAGATAAATCATGTCACAACCACCTCCATTCCTATGGTCTAGTAGATATAACCATCCTAGAGAAACCAGAATTCGTGAAATCCTAACTTGAAAGTTTAGATGAGAAGGGAGAAATCAACGTTGCACTTCCTTACCAGAAAAGGGAGGGAGGGTGGGGAAAAGAAGAAAAAGAACAGAATTCCTACTCTCACGTTTCATTTTTCCTACATAGCTACAAAATAGTTTCTAGACTCAACTGCGACCAGTAAAAAGGGATCCTACAGGCAGACAGGCTCTGATACCATTTGTCGCACCCTGACTTCTAGGGGATACTCACCGTACGAACTGGATAGCAGATGCTTGGATTATGGGGCATAACTGCTCCCACGTCCCAGCTTCCTGGTAGGCCTGCGCTTATGCGCGACAACACAAGCTCTGCTATTCCATCGTCGATGTAAACTATCCACTAGAGATCACAGGCACTTCGTCGACGTACTTCAAACCATACACACATGGTACGTCAACGGCGTTTAACAAGTGATATCACAACAGATCTCTACGACACAAAAGATTGAAATAAGTTGCAAATGGCTCTCATTAGAGCAGAGATAGCAAATACAATCATTCAGAGGGCACCTGCCCCAACAATACATCATTACAACACAGCGGAAGCATTCAACATGTCTGAGTACAGACAAGAACCAAATAGGCCTAAGAGGCCGGAAACGAAAAGACGGAGCCCATCCACGAAGTCTCGGATCCTGCCCGGGTCCGCTATCTACTCGTCAGCAGTCTCGTCATACTCCACGTAGTTGCCACCATGTAGATCCTCGGAATCGTCGTCTGCGTAAACCACAGCCCCAAAGGGGTCAGTACACCAACGTACTGGCAAGCAAGACTCACAGTTCACCAAAGTGTAACCCGTCAACACCAAGCACAGATGCCTTGGGTTCAACGGAGGAAAGGGATATAAAAGATGCTGCAACTGGCTGCGCTAACCAACTACAGAGATTCTACCACTTCCGGCTAACAGAAAGGAGATAAGATCGAGGATTGTAACCAACTGAAAGATAACTTCAAACAAAACCCATCCTGGATCTCGCCCCTTATCCAAAGAAGCAATCCGAGGATAACTCACACAGTTGATATAATGATGGTTCAGATTATTGTGTCAATAAGCCTATTACTAGTCAAGTTGTTAATCATTGGGTGAAACATGTTTGATTATTATGTTTAAGTTGTCCTGAGTACTTGTTAGCCAGTACTTTCACCAAGTAATCCATAACCGCGGAAAACACGGCTTCTCGAGAAGATTATCCCTGCAGGGTTGCACCAATTTGGCCGTACACTCATGAATAACCCGCCAGATGGGAGATCACCCCACCAAGCGGGGTACTCAACACAACCAACCATTCCTCGCATCAAGCCCAAAGCACCTTGGGCGCACGGCTAATCGAGCCCAGAAGAAAATGGACCCTCATAGCACTCTAAGAACGTGTCCCCCTATATGCCGACTACGAAAGTTCCACCCTGGCCTGGGCTCGCAAAAACATGCATGCGGCAAATGGAAAACACGAACTAAATGAGGCGATTTGGACGAGATGCGAATCAGGTCAAGTTGAGGGGGGCGCCCATACTCGCTTCCCAAATGCGGGTAGTGCGCTCATCATGGATCAGTAGACAAGACCCTTTTCCTATTAGGGTCGACACTAGCAGGCTTCAAAACCTCTCATGGGCCTCCTGCCGGTGCCTTATCATCAAGTTTATTATTATTAGTAACATTAGCATGATTGATTGATTAAACATCGAGCCCCCACAACGTAATAGAAATAGCAACTGAAAGTAACGGATAGACTCGAGCAAAAGCAACCTAAGCATGCTAGTAAGACACTGGCTCAAACAATGGGTTGTAGGAAGGGAGATGAGGCAATATCAGGTGTAAGGGATTCATGTGATGGGTTCGTAACAGAAACAACTACTACTAAGGCTAGCAGAAAAGAACAACGGAAAGTATCGGTAACCAATGTTGAAAGGAACACGATGGTTCATGTGAGTGATAACTTGCCTGCAAAACCCAGTAGCCTGGTACTGAGCTAAATCCTTAGAAGGGATGTCGTAAGGATCGTCGGTCTCAACGTCGTCGTGTATCCGGGAAGAAGCAAACAAGCAAGGCAGAAAGAAAACAATCATTATCATGGCATTGTGCACAATCAAAGATGATGCATGTCATGTTTAATAGATGCACCAAAATAAACTAGTTGATATGATACACAAGTTTAAATGGATTCCATATGCAAAGATTGCATATGGCAAACCCATGCCTTAGAGTTGAATTAATTGTTCTAACACTAAGCATCAGGTGTTGGTGAGTTAGCATGATGCATGCATGATGATAACAATAAAATAACAACAAATAACAATGATAGATGCAAGTGAAAAAGGAATTTAACAAGGGTTGGAAATCATATGTTAAGTTTGGAAAAAGTTGGTTACTTAAGATGTCACACAAACAATTGTTGTTTTCATCATGTTAAATTGTTCAAAACAGATAACAAATTTTATATTTGAAAAGAACATCAAATTTTAGTTGGATTGCATGTTTCACATTTTGAAATTGGACTTTGGATTATTTATTTATGAATTAAACAATATTAAACAAGTTTTAATTGAACTAAACAAGTTTTAAATTGTTTAGGCAATTTTAATTATTCAAAACAGAAAACAAAATTTATATTTGGAAAGTACATGAAAAATTGATTGGAAAACATATTTAGTTTGTGGAATTTGGAATTTTTATGAACAAGTTATGAATTTTGCAAGTTTAAGTGAATTTGACAAGTTTTCAAATATTTCAACAATTTAAAATATTCAAAACAGTAAACAAATTTTATATTTGGATAGATCATTTAATTTGGTACAGAGAACATATTTAAAAAGTTAAAATTGGAGTTAAAATGATTTTCTTATGCAATTTACAAAATCTAGTGTAAATCTGCCATTTTTAATCCATTAGGGACTTAGGAAAAAATTATTTCAGGGGTCTAGATTTAATACCAGGGGCCTAGGTGTGATTCTTTGAAATTGTTGTGACCAAACAATGCAAAATAAAAAAGTTTGTTAATTGTGCAGGGGGTGGGATTTGATCCCTGCACCTCCTGCTTGCGCTGGGGGGACAGAACCAGTGGACTAGAGCTGCTGTGTTGACAGATACGGGGCGAAGGGAGGGTTATGGTGTTGGAAACTGCTACTGAATAATTCGGAAAAAGGATAGAAAAGGTGGGGGAGCTGGGATTCGATCCCCCCACCTCTGGCTTGCGCGCAACAGCAGCTAGCCACTGCGGTGGTTGTCTGAATCGTGACAGAGAGGGGAACTCGGGGGGGATATGGTTCAGGCTAGGCGCGGATTTTTTCTGAATCCTGGAACCGATCGTTCCTCGCTGGAACTCGATAGAGAGTTCGTGGTCGCCGGCAGCGTGGCTGCTGGGCTGCGCCGCGGGGGTGGCCGTGGGCGCCGTGGGGTGCGGTGAGCGTGTGGGGCTCGGGTAGGGAGGAGGAGAGAGCGAGGGGGAAGGGATGGGTACCTCGAGCGGACCGAGGAACGCTCGTCGGGGCAGCAGGTCGGGCGGAGCAGCAGGGGCGACCGGCGGCAAGAACTGCACGGCGGCGGCGCTCCGGGCCGTCCTCGCCCGTGCCGAGGGGGTGGAGAGGGAGCTGGAGACCGGGGGGTTCCATTCCCGCCCGCAGCACGGCCGAAGGGCGACGCCAACGCCGGCGACCGCCGGAGCAATTGGGGTGGATTTTCGATGTGCAGGTTCAGAGAAAAATGATACAGAGAAGAAGGAGTTGGAGGTGGGAGGAGAGATGGAGGCGGTGAGAGGGAAGAAGGAGGGAGAAGGGAAGTAGGGTTAGGGCTAGGGAGCAGGGGCTAGGTTATAGGGAGGGGAGGAGAGTTGCTGTCCGTTCCCTGCTCATCCATGTCGACGTGGAGGCTCTGGATGTTCGTCCGTACGAAGAAGACGACTGGGAAGGGGTATTGGGCTGGGGAAAGAAGTGGTGGGCTGAGGGGGAGTTGGGCCCCTCTCTCTCCCTGCTGGTTGCTTATTTTTTCTTTGTTCTTCTCTTTTTTGTTTTACAGAAATAAGAATGGAAGCAATAGACAAGGTTTGGGGTAGAAAATAATTAGGGGAAAAATTTCATATCACTTATTTATGTAACAGAAACAATTGCAAGTTTTTGTTTTACAAAAAGTTCAAAACAAAGAATGTTGTTTGTAATTTGATTGAGATTTGAATTAATTTGAGATTAAGTGAAGTATTGAAAACAAAAATTAAATAGGGTGAACCTTATTGTTTAATTAGAAACAAATGATTAGAGTTGTTTTGGTAAATTTCATAATTTCAAATTTGGGTGCTGTTTGTGAATGTGATTTGAATTTGAATGCAATTTGGATCAAGTTTGGATTAAGTGAATTATTAAAAGCCATAATTTTAATGGTTTGAACCTTAAGGTTTAATGGAAACAAATGATTGATTTGTTTTGCAATTTTCATAACTTTCAAAAGGGGTTGTTGTTTTGGAAATTAATTGAATTTGAAAAGGGTTTGGTATTAAATGAATTTTTGATAGAAACAAAACAACAGTTTGGAATCACAACTTTAATGGAAACAATTGATCGTTTTGATTTGAAATATCATTTTGGAAATTGTAACATCACAAGGATGAAACAAAAGGTTTGAATTTGAGTTGAAATTCAAATAGAAAACAAAGGAAAACAGTTGGAAAACAAATGGAAAACAAGCAAAACAAATGCAATCAACATGATGCCATGATGCAAAACATAAAATAACAGAGAGCAAACATTCTAATGGCTATTTTTCATACTTGGGATGTTACAGTGCCGTTCACATGGAACCTTTCTCCTCTTCGGCCTTCAAAGTTCTCATTTGAATATTTGCTACTACCACCAAGATCTGCACCGACGGCCGCTCCGCCCGGGCTCGCGCCCCAGGTTTTGCAGCGGCCGCCGCGCCCTCCTACTCATCGGGGCATGGCGCTCGCCCAGATGGCCGGGTGTGGGTCGCGCGCTTTAGCGCCATCCATTTTCGGGGCTAGTTGATTCGGCAGGTGAGTTGTTACACACTCCTTAGCGGATTTCGACTTCCATGACCACCGTCCTGCTGTCTTAATCGACCAACACCCTTTGTGGGTTCTAGGTTAGCGCGCAGTTGGGCACCGTAACCCGGCTTCCGGTTCATCCCGCATCGCCAGTTCTGCTTACCAAAAATGGCCCACTTGGAGCACCCGATTCCATGGCACGGCTCACCGGAGCAGCCGCACCATCCTACCTATTTAAAGTTTGAGAATAGGTCGAGGGCGTTGCGCCCCCAATGCCTCTAATCATTGGCTTTACCTGATAGAACTCGTAATGGGCTCCAGCTATCCTGAGGGAAACTTCGGAGGGAACCAGCTACTAGATGGTTCGATTAGTCTTTCGCCCCTATACCCAAGTCAGACGAACGATTTGCACGTCAGTATCGCTTCGAGCCTCCACCAGAGTTTCCTCTGGCTTCGCCCCGCTCAGGCATAGTTCACCATCTTTCGGGTCCCGACAGGCGTGCTCCAACTCGAACCCTTCACAGAAGATCAGGGTCGGCCAGCGGTGCGGCCCGTGAGGGCCTCCCGCTCGTCAGCTTCCTTGCGCATCCCAGGTTTCAGAACCCGTCGACTCGCACGCATGTCAGACTCCTTGGTCCGTGTTTCAAGACGGGTCGGATGGGGAGTGTCGTGGGATAATCACGGCAGATGTTACCGGGGGTAACTGATCTAGGGGCAAGTCGACACAGGTATTTGGGAGAGGGTTTAGCTTGAAGGAAGACATGGCGAAAAGCAATCTAAGAGCCGGAACACAACTCGCCGGATCTCGATATGATTATACTGGATACTCGATAATAGGTGTTACAGTTATGACTTGAATCTCTCTCAGGCGAAGCCTAGGGGTTGGTTTATATAGTACTCATACCCCCTTTGGCTTGCCATACAAAGCGCTCCTTGAGTCCTACCCGAACTCTACATACGTATCCTAGCTTTCCTTATCGTAACCCACAATCCGGGTTACGATCCTTACAAGCCCTGGGCCTTCCAGAAGCTTCTGCGTCCTTAGCCGGATTTGGTCCATACGCCGTTTGGGCCGGATTACACCTGGGGTTGGCATACCGAGTTACTATCCCCTCATCAGTAGTCCCCAGAATAGCTTGGGCTTCCAAGATTTACTCTTCGAAGCGCTGGCTATTCCCTACAGAAATATCAGATGCAAACACATGAGGATTAAGACGCAGCGCGTCTATGAATAGCCGAGACTGGCGCCAAGGAAGCCAGGTAAAAACCCGGCTCTTCTTTTTAGGTTCTTCCTTAATCTCTCAAACTTAAATCTCAATAGGAAACTCCCTGACTCCACATCCTTCTTGATAACTACCGCTGATACAGGGAAGGCAATTTTCCCTTCCTTTTTCTCTGGATCATATTGGCCTGCGCATATAAATGTGCCTTTCAAATTTCGAAATCACCAATTACTCCGCATTCCCGGGTCTCGACCGTTAGGCCAAGCCTTTCACCGGACGGTTATAATAAAGACCAATGAGCAAATCCAACTCTTAACGGCTCATTTCCCCCATTCCACTTCTTCCCAAGCTCGAGCTCGCAGAGTGCCACCACGGGAACCCCACGCATCTCGCCGGAGCCCATCCGACTTCGTTTGCGCTCCGCCACCGCACGAACCGCTCCAGCTCCTGAATCCGCCGCCAAGCCTCCGATTCGCCGGCCAACGGTCACGAAAGGGCACGAATCTTGCGCTATCTGTCTCCGCAAGGCCTTACCCCAATCCTCTTCGGTAAGTTCCTTACACCCTCAGCTTATTCTCGCAATTTCTTAGTTCTTCCTCAGATTGGATCTGAATCGAGCGGTCCGCGATTTCTCGGCTGCGCAAATTAACTCACCGATTTCCACTATAATCACTCCCATAGATAGGATTTTATAGCTTGTATTGCTCCCCTAACTCCAGTAATCACTAATTTGGTCACAAATTTAGAAATAAGATCCCCAATCTAGGCTCGGGCCATCTAGAGTTTCGCCCTTTGCTCTCCCTCCTCAGAAAATCTTACTTCTCCGGCTCATTTCGCAGAGTATGCGTATAAGTATCCCCCTAGCTTCTCCAAACATTTGCTTTTGCGGAAAGCTCTTTGGGTTTTGTAAAGTCACTTGATACCGGACGAACCATACTTAACCCGGCGAGGCAATAGCCGGATTACGTTTAAATTGCCGATAGCTGCTTACCTGCTAACTTCCAAGTTTTTGTTTCTTACGTCCTTTTCTTCAATGTTTACCAGGTCAATCCCATGGGCCCAAGAGGCAGGGGAAACAGCCGGCTAAGGCTAAATCCACAAACGCCATTTCAGCCAACTGGGGGAAGTCCTCCATCACCAAGACCAAACTGGAGGAATTGGTAGAGCTTGGAATCCTACCTCCACAGGAATCCATCCGCTGAGAGCACCTGGCAACGAAACCCGGCCTTCTCCAGCCACGGATGAGGTAATATGCTTCGTTGAACACGTGACCCGGGGCTTCAGGCCTCGGGTCATCCCTTCTTCCGTGACGTCTTAGACCACTACAAACTCCGTATCTTTGATATAGGCCCGAACTCCATTTTAAACATCTCCCATTTTATCGTTCTTTCCGAGTCTTACTTGTGCACTCCGCCAAGTCTGGCTCTTTTTGTCGAACTTTTCCAGTGCAAGCCGTGTCGCGAAAGCGGCGACGGCGCACTCTTACTTGCGGCGGGGTTTCTATCCAGCGCCGCAAGAACTCCCTTATGCCTCCCATTTCTCTCAATTCTCACGTAAAACACTGGCAGCTTTCTTACTTCTACTGCCAGGATACCTCTCCACCCGGCGAAAAAAAATTGCCGGGTTACTCGGAGGGTCAACTCGACATCTCCGAGAAATTCAACGCCTTCGCCCCTGACTCAGACAGGGAGGCGATCTTGCCTTTGTTAGCTAGGATCTCCATCTTGTCCGCCCGAGGCCTCATCGGACTAAACCTGGTGAAGACCTGGGTTAGCTTCCGCATTCAGCCAAACTCCTTCGTGAGAAGCTGATGTGCGAATACTGGGTCAAACCACGGACCCAATCCGCTTCTCTACCAGCACCCTTGCTCCGGGTGACATCAACAAGACGATTAAGGGTTTCCTGACAGAGAAACTCGAGGTAATCCGGGCATAGCCGGATTAGAACCTTTTACCCTCGAGAATCCAGCCCCCGCAGTAAGTTCCCTGCCTTTTGATTTTGACTTCTGACAGCTTACTTTTATCCGCTTCTTGTCTTGATATTAACCATTACTCTGGCATCTCTCCTCAGGCCGATGACGCCTTCTGGAAGGTCGACACCTCTCCTAGTTCCGAAGACGCGGAGGAGGAAGACGATGTCATTGACTCGAATGAAGGTACACACTTGATTCCCTTGCACACGTTATATCCTGCCACTTCTTCTTCTTTATGCGGGAACTCGGATATTTTTCAGAGCGAGAGGACCAAAGCGAAGAAGAAGAAACAGACAGCAGGGGCGGGTCCACCAGCGAGGAGGAAGAGCCGGAGCCGGCCACCAAAGCCGGAACAAAGAGGAAATCCCAGAGGATAGCCCTCCAGGTTTTTACTTCATCTCCTCACACTTTGGTTTTCTGTTTCCATAACGTCACTCCGGGGCTAACCCCATCTCCACCCCTTTTGATCGTAACTGAAGGAGCGCCCGCGACTAGGCGCCGAGTAACCCGGAATCATCCGGGCAACGAGACCCCTAACCCGGTCGCTTCGCCGCCCCCGGTTCAACACCCTGGTATTTGTTGTAAACAAAATTTCTTTCCGATCGTTCCTTTGTAAATAATCCAGGTCTTTCTTGCCATTTTCCAGTCTCTTCCGGGTCTAGTGACGGCTTTCCCTCGGACTTCCCGGTGAACACCGGGTAAGCGCCTTTTCCTGATATTACACCGAACTTTCATCCTTTTTTTTTTTTTTTTAAAATCAAAGACTAATTGCGCCCTTGCGCCTTCTTCAGAGCCACGGTTATTAGTAGCGACCCAGGGGACTCCGGGGCTAGGGTCCGGGTCGAGAGCGAGCCGGCTGATGATGCCTTCACCACGACTGGCAACGAGCAAGTGTCGCCACCGGAGCCAGCTAGGCATGACGCCGAGTATCCAACTGCTTCGCACGCAAGCGAGAAGGAGAAGGGAGCAGCTTCAAGCGCGGGAGGGGGACCAGACTCCGACATTCGGATGACCCGGGTGCCACCTCCTGTTACAAGAAATGCTCCTTTTCCCACTTTCCAGGTACCCGAGCCATCTAACCCGGATAACGCTGACTTTAACCAGCTTATGAGCGCTCTTCTCGCCATGAAAGCTTCAGAAGGGACTGTCTTAGAACGTATGGCTGCAGCACATCAGGTAACTTTCACGTGATACTCCTTATATACGTCCAGTCCCAAGTCCCGAGTATAATTTTCTTTAATTATCCTCGGTACTTCGCATAGTACTTTCCGGTACTCATTTCCTCAGATGAAACACTCTCATGATATCCGGCTCACAGCTTTACCCGGCCTTTGCAGGCAGAGATTACTCAGTCAGATGAAGCGTTACTTAAAGCTGAGCAGCTCTTGCTGGCTGAAGTTAAGCGTAGGGAGGCCCTTGAAGCGGAGATAAAGACATTGAAAAAAGATGTCTCCATTTACAAGAAGAAGTACAATACTGCCCAGTCTTCGCTGAATAACCTGTCGACTCACTTACGGACACTTACCGTATCTTGCTAAGTAAGTTTGCTATTTGCGATTAATTTGCGTATCTCTATCTTGCTGCTGTAATAACCAACATTACTGATATGCTCTTGCATGTTTCGATTGCAGGTGCTAACCTTGCTGCTCCGGAGGAGAATGCCATTACTCAAGTTAAAACTCTGAAGACTATGCTCCGGACGTTTTTTGCCGCACGAAACTTTTGCTGGATGCTATCAAGTGGCCTTCTGAGGTATACCCGGGAGAAGATAATCTTATGCAGGCCTTCTCAACGGTGCCTGGATGGATTGAGATAATGAAGCGCTCAGCTTGCCGGATTGGAATGACCCGGGCCCTTACACTGGCGAAGGCTTATTTTCCTAAGCTTGACCCGGCCAAGGTAACATCGGGTTTCCAGAATTCAAAGCTGACGGGTCCAAGTTTGAGCCCAAGGACTTCAAAGATATTCAACGTGCTGTACGCCCCTCAGCCACTACCTTGGCCGACAAAATGGAGCTGGACCAGATCATGAGTTCATATGACGCTGAGGGCAAAGTTATTTTGGTGGATGCACCTCCTCCTTTTGATATGGTGGAAAGATGGTCGACTGACCTGGCCAGGAGGAAAGAAGAGGGCCGCAAAGAGAGAAGCAGAGCTAGGCGCAAAGCGTCCACCTCTACACCGGCCGTGCCTCCGCCTGTCCGTCCAGATGTGAAGAGCCCGAGCAAAAACTGCTAGCAAGGCCAAGGAGCAAGTCCAAGATCTAGACCCGGAGGGCCGCTCTCAGGATGCCGAGTAGGATGCTACCTTGTGCTTTTCGTTTCTCGATACTGATATGATTTTTGTAGTGCGCCTGTGCGCCATTGATGCTGATACTATGACTGTATGCTTTGTTAATTCATGATAACTCTTTGCCTTCCCTGGCTTTTGATAATATCCATCCTTGTGTTACTTATGAGCTTATTCTCGATACTTCGAACTCTTGCTTTCAATTTCCTTTTGAGACTCGGTTAACCGAGTATCGTAGGTTTTGATAGATGGACTTTTCTTTAAGTCCCCAATACTCGGCAACTAAGGTTTACAGACCTTGGTAGTTAAATAGTTTGTTTCTGTTTCGAAGTCCCCAGTCCCCATGACCCAAAGTACGAGCTATGGGGGCGTGGGCTTTCTCAGATGACATATGCTGTTTTACCAAGCTGAAGACCAATAGCTGTTCTCATAAATACTGAAGTCATGCTTATATTTGTTGAGTTTCCGGCTATGTTAGCCTTATACTCTGCATGGACTTGTGGTTTAGATGACCCTTTTGATTACCTTGTACTATAAGCCGGCTTTCGCGTGGATACCATGTCGTTGCATCTATACGAAAAACAAAATCAAGCACGCTCCATTGGGCTGCCATAGTTTGATTGTAATCGTAAGTGAACAGATCATGCCACTTTGGTGCGAGTCACATCGAGCTTAAGTAAGAATAATCAAGAAAATTGGCTCCTTCGTCCAGTTATAGGATTGTAGCCGCACCCGTTTGTACGAGTAACCAGCCCCCATAACTTATAGGCATCATGGCCGGGTCTCCGGGTTTGTGATTACTTATTGAAGTAGATCACCCTCCGGAGACCTATATTCACGTAATGTATTTCGATGATATTGATGTATTGATAATAACAATGTTACTTACTTGTAACTGAAGCAAGGATCATGATAAGACTCGAAACCATCTTCTTTTGTTGATAAAATTTCTTATTTGAATCAGCAGGCCGCCTCATTAAAACCTTCCAGTCCCCTTAGGTACCCTGGATAGGAAAAGAGTGCGTTGAAACCTGCCGCCCATTACACTGCTTTAGTTATTCTCGAGAATCGGCCTCGCGTTGGTACGGCGATAACATTCTCCACTTGCTATGCCCTTTCGTAATGAGTACCGGA
The DNA here is from genome assembly GCA_028641055.1 of Alopecurus myosuroides. Lineage (NCBI taxonomy): Eukaryota > Viridiplantae > Streptophyta > Magnoliopsida > Poales > Poaceae > Alopecurus > Alopecurus myosuroides. Next base: position 18,652 of record JAPCYS010002269.1, read on the forward strand.
TTTGCTAGCCATTCCGGGTATATCGCCCTTGACACGTGATCAGCTGCGGATGGTGGTACGTCTTCTTCTTCCCTACTGAGAGTTTTGAAATATCGTTCCCGATGAAGCCTACATCTTAGGGTTTTGTTCTGCCCTAACTTTTGCTTTGTCCCCCTCAGGAGTTGGCTTTTTTGACGTTGCTCTCTCTTCTAGGTCCACTGAGAACGGTAATGTTTGAGCTCTTCCTTCCTACAGGCTTGCTCGGCCATTGCCGCGTCTCCTTCATCACACTCAGCTGCTATATCTCGGTTTCCGTGTACGGTGATGGTCTTTTTAGGACCCGGGATCTTCAGCTGTAGGTACACATAACATGGTCTTGCCATGAACTTGGCATAAGCGGCCTTCCAAACAATGCATGATAAGGGCTGCGCAACTTTACTACCTCAAAAGTAAGCCACTCGATTCGATAATTGTCCTTTGACTCCCCGAAAGCTACCTCCAATGCCACTTTTCCTTCGGGGCATGCCGAATGACCCGGCACTATCCGTGAAAAACTGTTGTACTTTTTTGCAACTGTGATTCCTTTAAGCCCATGCGCAGAAAAGTTTCCCAGTATAGGATATTGATACTACTCCCTCCATCCATCAAGACTTTCTTCAGCTCGTAACCATTGACCTGTGGCGCCACTACCAAAGCCAGGACTCCCGGGTGATCAATCCTATCCGGGTGATCTCTTCTGCTCCATGTTACCTCTTGCTCTGACCACTCAAATATCTTGGAACAGCGGAGGAGACTGAATTAACTGCTTGTTTCAGTATCTTCTTGTCCTTGCTAGAACCTCCAGTAGTGTGCATGATACTGACCAGCTGTTTGGGGTTAGCTTGAAATTCCTCCCGCTCCCCTTGATTGTTACCTTGATTTCCAACTGGCGGATTGCCGGCTGGGGCGGCCGTTGCCCGAATTTCCACCTAGACCCGGACCTCCTCCTCGGCCCGCACCTCGCATGGCCCTGTTCACTTCCTCGTTCTTCCACCTTTGTAAGTCGGCACACTGCTCCAATGAATGATTGGCGGCTTGCCATTCCTGCTATGCTTCGGGCACGCCATCCTAAATATGTCCCAACTGTTGCTTGGTCTTGGGGGTACTTGGTAGTGTCCCCCATTGTGATTTCCGGTATTAAAATTCCCTTCGGATCTAGGTCTCGAAGACCCGGCCTCTGTATTGGCCACAAACTCGGAACTCCCCTCAAAACGGGCGCTTGTTCTGGCTATTTCCATTGTTGTTTGGTGCCGATCCATTGCGGTCTTCCCACTGCTACTTGCGTTTGCTTTTGCCTTCTTGTCATCAACTTCCTCTTCTGTAGTATCCGTTGCAGCGTGTTTGTTGCATGCATCCATTAACTCTCCATCGTAACCTCCGCTGCATTTCTGCTGGATTTCATGCGGGTTAGCTTTTGTACTAAAGGAACATACTTACATGTTTTCGCCATAGCTTGTAGTGCGTCCTTTGGTTGGATATCTGTAGATGAGTGGAGTATCTCCATAACCCGGCGTACCCAGCTTCGTGCTGACTCTCCTTTCTTCTGGACGCACCTTTCTAAGTCATCAATAGTAAATAACTTCCTACAGGTCCCATGGAAGTGCTTGATAAATGCGGTTTTTAGCTCCTCCCACGACTTGATCGACTTTTCCGGTAAATTGGTGAACCATAACTTTGCTGCTCCCTCTGACATCATTAAGTACATGAACTTGGCTTGGAGATTCTCGGATGCGTTGCGAATTGACATTGCCATCTCGTAGCTGCTTAACCACGTTTCCGGATCCATCGTTGGCTCGTAATTCACTACTTTCCCGGTTCTTTGAACTTTTCCGGGTAAGGTTCCGCTCTGATATCATCCGAGAGACACTTGGGTCCCGCAAGGGTGGTTGGGGCTGGTCTCGCCCGGGAAATGCGTGACCCGGCCGGGGGTGCACGGGGTGAGGAGCCACCGGTGGATCGTGTGCTGCAGACCCGGCCCCGGCTCTTCTGGCCCTGGAGCTGTCCACTACTGCCTGTGCTGCTGATACTGCCGGTACTGTTGGACGCGCGGTGGGGGTGGCATCTGCTGTTGCTCTTCCCTTCGTCGTGCCGCGCTTGTTTGGACGTTGCCCTGTTGTTGACTCACGTATGGCGTCCCATGCATCCCACTTCTGTGATCTGGATAATTGACTTGCTGTGCTACCGCGGTGTGCAGCAGATCTATCGCTCGCCGGGTTTCTTCTGCGTGCGGCGAGTCTCTTACAGGAATCTGGTTTAATGCGAGTGTTGCTGCATACGTTGTCCATGGGGTTGTTGTAGTGACCTGCTGGGGTACGGAATCGCGATGGTGGAGGCGGCATGGTGTTGCCGGCTGTCCCCCGTCCGAGGCAAGGGTAACCGGCTGGCGCGTTTACCGGCTGCACTCCGTTGCTGGTTGCGGTATGGTCCCTTGGTTCGCCGGTGGGACTGGCTGATCTTGAGGCGTGACACCAGGGCAGTCGGGTTGATAACCCCTCCTGTTGCCGGTAACATAGTTCGGTGCCTTGGTGAATCCTCGTCGTTTCCTCCCGAAGCCGGGTCTCTAGGTCATCCAGTTCCGCTGCCGCGCTGCCATCCCTGCTTTTCTGCTTCTACCTGCCTTCTTTGCTGCTCCAATGCACGACGAGCCACGTCCAGATCTCTTACACGCTCTGCTGCGTTTTCTGGGGTGATAACTGTAGCTAGGACTGTGGGATCCAAGATCAAATTGTTATCAAACTGAGCTGGGTGACGCGGATTCGAGGGGCCCGCCCCCGGTGTCCGGTTTGCTTGGAACCCAAACATATTTTGCGTGTCGCTCCTCCTCCGCTGGGCGACTGGTGACTGATGCCGATTCTCCATCGACCTGGGCCAAGATCGGGCCAGCCGTACCTTGTTGCTGAGCCAGCACCTGCGCCGCCCCGACTGGCGCCGCGGCTGCGTTTCCTTGATTGGTATTGATTGCGGGGGCCGCATAAACTGCAACCCGGCGCATAATGCTGGCGTAGATTCGTACCGTTCTTCCTCTTCGCTATTTTCCTTCTCGTATCGGTCCTCCGATAAATCCCGTAGACTCGGCACCTTCCTCCCTCTCTGTCGGACCCGTTGTTCCGATCGATTCTTCTTTTTCCGATTGAACACGCGTGTCCTCCCTGACACAGAATCAGATTCAAGATTATCACGGCTTGAATTGGAAGCACATACCATTACCGATGAGACGTTGATGCGGCCGACTGTCACGACGGATCCGGTTTCGAGGTGATCCGACTCTGGCCCCCAGCCAGAATCGTCTACCATCTTCTCTCCTTGGTTGTTGACGTAGATTTCTCGACGACGAGGTTCCTCATGTTCTTCCGAGCTTCTCCGTGATGTAAAACACCTCTGGACGCAGGCCCCACGGTGGGCGCCAACTGTCGTGGGATAATCACGGCAGATGTTACCGGGGGTAAACTGATCTAGGGGCAAGTCGACACAGGTATTTGGGAGAGGGTTTAGCTTGAAGGAAGACATGGCGAAAAGCAATCTAAGAGCCGGAACACAACTCGCCGGATCGATATGATTATACTGGATACTCGATAATAGGTGTTACAGTTATGACTTGATCTCTCTCAGGCGAAGCCTAGGGGTTGGTTTATATAGTACTCATACCCCCTTTGGCTTGCCATACAAAGCGCTCCTTGAGTCTACCCGAACTCTACATACGTATCCTAGCTTTCCTTATCGTAACCCACAATCCGGGTTACGATCCTTACAAGCCCTGGGCCTTCCAGAAGCTTCTGCGTCCTTAGCCGGATTTGGTCCATACGCCGTTTGGGCCGGATTACACCTGGGGTTGGCATACCGAGTTACTATCCCCTCATCAGGGAGCCCACAGGCCGTTGCAGCGCAGTGTCCCAAGGGACACGCCTTTCGGCGCGCGGGTACCGGCCGTGCCGACGACGGCCACCGGGGGCACCTAAGGCCCCCGGGCTTTGGCCGCCGGCGCAGCCGACAACAGTCCACACCCGAGCCGAGCGGCGGACCAGCAAAAGCCGTTCCGCATACGGCCGGGGCACATCGCCGGCCCCCATCCGCTTCCCTCCCGGCAATTTCAAGCACTCTTTGACTCTCTTTTCAAAGTCCTTTTCATCTTTCCCTCGCGGTACTTGTTCGCTATCGGTCTCTCGCCTGTATTTAGCCTTGGACGGAGTCTACCGCCCGATTTGGGCTGCATTCCCAAACAACCCGACTCGTTGACAGCGCCTCGTGATGCGACAGGGTCCGAGCCGGACGGGGCTCTCACCCTCCCAGGCGCCCCTTTCCAGGGGACTTGGGCTCGGTCCGTCGCTGAGGACGCCTCTCCAGACTACAATTCGGACGGCACGGCCGCCCGATTCTCAAGCTGGGCTGCTCCCGGTTCGCTCGCCGTTACTAGGGGAATCCTTGTAAGTTTCTTCTCCTCCGCTTATTTATATGCTTAAACTCAGCGGGTAGTCCCGCCTGACCTGGGGTCGCGTCGAAGCGTCATGCGCTCCTTTTATTAGGGTCAATCAAGGTCATTACGCCGGCTACATGTCGGTTGCACTGCGGTAAGTAAAGCGAGGTCGGCCCACCACGCGCTGTGTGTCCGACACAATAAGCCGGCAGCCGCAACTTCGGCCCACCGCCCCTTTAGTGACGGGGAGAGCCACATGCCGCTTCTCAGTGCCTAATGAGGGCGTGGGAGCGTATTTGGCGTGACGCCCAGGCAGGCGTGCCCTCAGCCAAGTGGCCTCGGGCGCAACTTGCGTTCAAAGGACTCGATGGTTCGCGGGATTCTGCAATTCACACCAGGTATCGCATTTCGCTACGTTCTTCATCGATGCGAGAGCCGAGATATCCGTTGCCGAGAGTCGTGTGGATTAAATAGCATTGCAACACGGGGGCAGCTAGCAAGCCAGCCGCGTCCCCAAGTTAGGCACAGTGTTCCTTGACGCCTTAGGCGCCGTGGGTTCTTTTACCCGAAGCCCCCGCTCCTAGGAGAGGAGGTTATCAAGGATTTTGGCCAAGCGACGAATAGTGCCGCCGCCGGACAATGTAGATAACGCGTGCAGGTCTATTTTGGTCAGGGTCACGACAATGATCCTTCCGCAGGTTCACCTACGGAAACCTTGTTACGACTTCTCCTTCCTCTAAATGATAAGGTTCAATGGACTTCTCGCGACGTCGGGGGCGGCGAACCGCCCAGTCGCCGCGATCCGAACACTTCACCGGACCATTCAATCGGTGAGGAGCGAGGGCGGTGTGTACAAAGGGCAGGGACGTAGTCAACGCGAGCTGATGACTCGGCTTACTAGGCTTCCTCGTTGAAGACCAACAATTGCATGATCTATCCCCATCACGATGAAATTTCCAAGATACCCGGGCCTGTCGGCCAAGGCCT
>JAPCYS010001246.1:0-23976 GCA_028641055.1 Alopecurus myosuroides
GCAATGGAGCGCTCATGCTTAATAAATATTGGTGGATATCCGGTTGATTGATCTATATAGGGATGAGAGAGTTCATGCCCCCAAAGGAGAAATAGTGGTATGGTAATCCTATTAGAAAGGAAGCAAGTAGATCTTTGTCTGAAGAATAACCCCTTGTTTTATACCATGGTTTTGAGGAACAATAAGTTCGAGGTTTATCTTATGGCACCTAGACCCTTTGGAAAAACTAAATTGCCGATAGATTTTGGTAAGACTGATCAAAGGGGGGAAGCGCCTATGTTTAATATTACCAACAACCAGCACTTTTATTGTAAAAAATATTATCTAACATTGTTATTTTGACCACATCCTCTGTTCGCTTGCCTGCGAATCTCAGGACGAGATTCTTTTAAGGGGGGAAGGTATGTCACACCCCAGTTTTTGGATTCTTGTACTGTGTTCAAGAAGACAAAAATTAGGGCCAACAATTTTTTTTTAACAACAAGATTTTTTAAACTAACATGTGTTTATGATCTTAATCATATTTGCAACACAAGTTTTGTTTCTTGATAAAACCTATATTAAATTTTTCTGAAAACCATTCATTAAATTTTTCCCTATTGTTTTCTCTGTGGATTTCTTGAGTGGATTTTATTCCAAGGCTTGGATCATTCTTGTTTGGATCTTAAAATGAACTTTTAACTTTGTTGGATACAAGAAAACAAAATTCCAAAATGATTTATGAAAGTTTTCTTTGAAGTTTTCTATAGAAAACAATCCCTGAAAATATAGCCAAGTACCAGTTTTCTACCTTTGTTTTCACTAGGCTATAAAATGTTACTTTATGTTTTCTTGATTTTTATTTGATCTTTATATATATACTAAAAATCATAAGATTAGTTTTATTTTTGGATTAATAAAAATTATCTTTTGCTTGTTGTTTTTGTGGTATAAAAATAAGGCAGAAAAAGGCATTTTTGAAAAACAGAGAAAAACAGAAAGTACACCTTTTTCCACATTGTTTTCATGGCCTTAAACTATTTCAAATTTGTTTTCAAAATATGTTTCTGAAAGTTTATAACATGTTTAACAAACTCCAACTTGGAAAAACAAATTTTGGAAAATATTTGACCCTTGAAAACAGTGCCAACTTTCTGATGTTCTTAACAGTTTCAACACTTAGAAAATTCTCCAAGTCCTTTAGACATTTTTGTTCCCTTTTCTTTCCTTTACAAATTTAATTTTGTTTTAGATTTTGATTTGTTGTTGGAGGAGGGATTTGAGAGAAAAGGTGTCAGCTAACAGTGCATTCATGGCATGGGAACCCCTTGATTTGACCCTTGTGGCCATGCTGTGGCCTTTCCAGCTCTCAGTGGCCACCCTGGCTTGCCCCAGCTCCAAGGCACCCCCTGGGCCCTTCCCATGCCTTGCACTGTCGAAGACACGAGCTGAAGCTCAGACCCGTGCCTATTTCGAGTCAACCCGAGAGCGGGTCCACGTCAACCCCTCGGCCCCGTGTCTACATGTAACCTCACGCCGCCCCCGCTCGCCACTAGCCTCTCCACCTTTTTCACTCCCTCCTCGAGCAGAAAGGAGCGATCCCGGGAGCTCCTACGAGCTCCACGAGCCGAAACCTCGTCGTCGGCCACCGCAAACACCCCGAGGTGGCACAGCTCAAACCAGACGACCTCGCCCCTATTTTTTGCCTCCGGCGAGCTCCACGTACCCCTGGCCACGCTTGAACGACCATGTTTCCCGTGCTGCGCGCGTCCTCCTGGCCGTGTTGGGCCGCGCCGCAGGCTAGCTGGGTCGCGCCCGCTAGGAACCCCAGCCCGCGCTGCTTTTCTTTTTTCCTTTTAGATTTTTAGCAGAAACTTGCTTGTTTACTTTAGGCTTGTGAAAAATACCACAAGGGTAAATTAAAATCTACCAAAAATCAAGACACTAGTATTATGTTTTCCTAACCACATAAAATTTGTAGATCCAGATTTGGGTGTATATTTTTGCCTCAATGTCTGTTTTATCACAAAATGTCTGTGAGATTGTTTTGAGCATAACTTGGTGGATCTGTAACTAAAATGGTCAAACTAAATTGTTTTGGATAGCTAGTGAGTATATATACCACTAGGACCTTTCCTAACATCAAGGTGAGCTACCAAATGGAAATTCCATCCATTTTGGTAAAAGTCCAGTAGGCTTTTCTAGGAATTTTAGAATGAGTTCAAAAATGTTTTTTTAGGTGAATCCAATTGGATGAGTTTGCTATTTACTAGGTCCATCTAATCCTAGCTTGGATTAATTTTTGGAGCCATAGATTAATTTTTGTGAGCAGATCTAGAAACATCACTTTTCTATTTGCATTAATATTTGTGTATTTGTGTGATTGAAATTGTGTGATTGTGTAAATTTTGTTTCCTAGCATGTATAGAGTTGTTATAACTTGTTATTGAGATGTTTTCTTGCAGTACATCTACCTTATAAAGTGTGTGCATGTTGGAAAGCCAAATAATAGTAGGAATAGCATTTGTTAGTTTCTAGTTTTATTATTTGGATTATTTGTGTGAGCAAAATATTTGTGTGCTTGATTGACTAAGCTTATGCTATGTTTGTTGTGAGTCCAGTACCATTTGGTACTGTTATGTTGATGTTATCATCTCTGTTAGCTTGCATGTTATTTTATAGCAAAGCATGTGTAAGTTTTGTTAATTGTTTCCACTAGTATTGTTTTCACTAGTATGAATAGCCTTGTGTTAATTATCTTGTTATACTAATTTTGTAATGAGTGACCATAGGCTTTGTACCTCATTTGCCTTGGTATTAGCGGGTCCATAACCCACTGGTTCCATTGCATCTTGGTTAGGGATAAAAATCCCCAACCATACACTAGTGTGAAAATAACATGTCTTATTATATGATTGATTATTATTTTCCACTAAGGAAAATAGATTGTTTGTTTCACTTATGTAAGTGAGGAATTTAGTTCTTATTTATAAATACTAGCATGTTTGGGAGCGATTCATTTGTTAGCATAATATTCCTTAAGAGTATCATGTTAAGGAATGCTTCACTATTGTGTGCTAAATTGAATTGTTTGCAAATAAAATAATTCCTTGTGATTGATAGATTATTTGTGAATGATTTTTATTGAGTGTTTGGATTTTTGAAAATGTTTAGTTGATCTTGTGTGGAGTGCATAGCTACTGGTTGTATATCTTGTACCTTCGTTGTGTGATATTTAATTAATTAGAAAAACATGTATTGCTAGAATGGATAAATGTTTGCATAGTAGATGTTTTCATAAATTTATTTTAGTGTTTATTCTTACTAGCATGTGTAAGGTGTAGGTGCTGTTAGTAGGTACTTACATTCATATATTGCTGGTTTAGGAAAAATTCATCCTTGTAGCATTGTTTGCTTATCTAGTGATGAACTAGTGTCACCACTAGATTGTCGGAGTTTTGATCTAGTATTGTTGCCTTTTATTTTATAAGTGTATGAGTCTATCCTATAATGTTTAGGAAGTTATTGTTTCTGTTATTATGACATGATTTGTGGAGTTGCTTGCTGCTATTAGTTGTACAATACAATTATTTCTTATAGCATGCTTGTGTAGAATTTCCATACTAGTATGCTATTAGTGTAGTCATGTATTTACGTAAATTGTTAGGAGCATTTTTTTAGTAAGGATTGTGTCTTAGATTATATTTTATGACTTGTTACCATTTATTTTAGCTACTGGTTTGTTTTGTTTATTTTCATGATTGATGGATTCCATAACTTTGAGTAGACACAAGCATAGTCTATAACTAGCTTATTCATTTGTGGTGTGTTTGCTTGCTGTTTGGAAATTGTCTGAGTGATTGCCTTAGCATGAGTATTATACTTATACTATTGTTGTGCTAGTGTTGTTTTGTGCTTAGTAGTAGCTTGTTATGTATGCAAATTAGTTTAATCATGAACGTATGACCTAGTGTACGCGTACCTGTGAGCGAAGTATATATACATGTATGTATATGTATACTTTTTAGGTATGTACCCCCAATATGTGCATACCTATGATTACATATGCATACTACATAAGCAAGGTATAAATAGCCGAGGTATCCATGATGTACATACCTAAAATGTATGGTATTTCATATAGGTGCCCATGCTCCATGGTGCCCCATTTGAGCTTATCAAGAAGTTATAATTTCTCTCTAGGCACTAGAGGCGAATGGATCTAAGATGTTAATCTTGCTGGGGCTGGAGCACTCCAAGCATGGGTGACCGAGTGGGAAGTTGACCAGAAAACTATTTTTTTCAAAACAATTCCGAAAAATTTATAGATACGTTTGAGACGTATCAACATTCCCAATCTTAACTCCTGCTCATCCTCGAGAAAGTAAGTGATAACAAAGTAATTTTTTAGGTGACATGTTACCAATGTAATCTTGATCAAGTAGTAATTTAAAGCATGCAAACTAGGAACAAATGAACTAAACCTGAAATATATAGTTGACACCAAATGAATAATGTCTAAACTCTTTGGAACCAGAAATTAAAAACTTAATAATGAATCCATACCAACAAAAAATTCATTATCGGTGCAAAGTATATTAAAGATGATTTAAGCATCAAACATGGTAATATAATCATTCAAAGCATCAAACACCCAGCGTATTCTTTGTGAGGATGAAGCCAAGTGATACCAAAATGTGGAAGATCATCGTGTTATTTGTGCACTTTAAACGAGCAAGTGTTTAGTATTGGTTCCTGGCACAAGGATGTTATGGTTAAGAGAACATTATGTGGGGTTTGGATGGTCAATTGGAAAAAGTCCCATAGAGCTAAAAGTGATCATCAGACAAGATGAAGTCTTACAATCTAAGCTATGAAAGGATTATTAATTTCCACATAACGGATGCACATAGAGCTATAAGTGTATGAAAGATTTTCAATAAAACTAGCGGGGGTGCATCCAACTTGCTTGCTCACTTACACCTAGAGCACTTTTGAGGAGGCTCATCATTTGAATATACAAGACACGTTCTATAATGTAAGGATCCCCACATAGTTATGCAAGTAATGATATGAAAACTCTCTCTAAACTGAAGTAATGATGCCCCTCTCTTTTTTTTGGCGGCCTATGTGGTTCTTTTATATATCCTCTCATTTTTCCTCTCTAGGATCTTTTTTTGTGGCCACTTAAGACTATTTTTTGGTGGTATCTTTGGACTCTTTTAAATCCTCACCGGTAGGGGAAACACTCTTTATTACAATGAATCATCACACTTTTAGTACTCATAATTAAATATATATGATATATCAAAGTAAATATAACAATGAAGAATGTGCTCAAGTACCATAATGTAGATGTATGTTGCATGTCAATATATCACGGAACGTCTATGGAAATGTCATGGTAGGTAGGTATGGTGGTTGTTTTTAGAAACATATATGGGCTTATGTGTAGGAGAACAAGATGAAGTCCTCCCATGGGGTTTGGATGTACTGCTGAAGTATGCACCTACTCTCAATTTGAGTAAGGGAATGCACAACACCAAAGAGGCTAGCAAATATGGTTAATGGAAGTGTCTGAAAACCACAAATTAAATTGAATAAAAAAGAACTCACAAGTTTAAACACTACAACTAGCATATGATCTTGCAAGACATAATTTATATCACTCCAAGAGGGTCCATAAAGTGACAAGTCACTCTACCCCGACTGTAGCGCGTAACAAAAACTACCATCGTTTCCATCAACGATGATAGTCAAATTAAATCATGCTAACAACTGATTATTCAAGTGTGGCATAATTTCAAGATTTTAGAACAATCGTTAAATTTTTTCTTTGTTAGACCAATAAGTTTAACCATTAAGCATATTAATATCTCAAAACTTCGGCAATGATTCAAGTGAAACAATATAATGATATTCAAGATTATGAAGTTTCTTCTCATACCACTACCACATTGTAACATCCCAGTGTTTGAGAAGTTATAAGGGTGTAAATATAATATGTACATTTGCAGAGCATGCATCTAAAAAAATACGGGAAATTTTGGCGCGAAAGTTTAAACGAAGCAAAGTGACCAATGCTTCTCTTGACATGATGAAATAGGTTTAGATCATCTGGTTGAGGGTACAATTTGGAGTGATCTTTAACAATCATCTTTCTAAACCAAATCATATTATAAGACAAACCAGATTTGGTGATGACGAGCACCAACTTTCAGCAACATCAACCACAAGTTTATAAGAGACTTGAGAGTACTCATCTAGGTATTTAGAACTCAAAGAGGGGTGAGTATCCAAATCACATCTTTGATGATCTTACTTCTGCAAGTTAGTCATGCATTAGTGAATGATCTCACAAACCCTAAAGGAAGTATCTAAACGAGGAAACAAATCTTCTTAATCCATTACTAAACCCTGGTCACTACATGTGATCTTCCGAAACCTCTGTGTCTGCATTCGTGCATGACCAAGGATACAACAAAAGAAATAAAGAAGGAAACCAAGATAACGAAGAAAACAAGTCACATGTTGAACTCCAAATGTTTGGTGTTATATAAGAATAGTTTGGCTAAAAGGCCCGATCAACCTTGTGAACAGATTATTCCTGTAAGAATTAAAAAATTGAGTTTTAGTTAGTTAATCTAAATTAGAATTCACTACAACACAAGAAGGAATTGGATATTGAATCAAAAGGATGCATTCCTTCAGGGGATGCAAGTTGATATTTGAGCTAGCATTTGGAAACTAGTCTAGTTGTCCTAAAAACTCTAATGGTGAATTTCTAATACCAATAGACTGGCAGGGTAGAGAAGACACTTAGGTCAGTCCAAGGGCTGATCTTGCTTACAAAAGATGAAGGCAATATCAGAATAGAAGTGGAAAATAGGGATATGTTTGCAAGTCCCAAACCCTGGATTAATCAGAGTTTTGTCGCCTTCCTGACTTAGGATTTAGAGTCGAAGAGGAAAGGTGGAAGGAATTTCGACATGACCTCTAGGTGTTGTTTGATTTGAGGATTCAATTCGAGATTTGAAAAAAAAAACTTTTGTATTTAGAATTTGAATTCAAATTGATTGTCAATTTTATTTGAATAATTAATTATAAATTAAGTTGAAACATTTATTTAATGAAATCTTTATTCAATTCAATCTAATAAAAAGATTTATAAAAGAAAAACAATAAACTTTATTGATGATGAAACAATAATACAAAGTCATTTACATAATCTAATAAGTAGAAATTTAAAAGTTCTATTACAAGTTACAATTTACAAAAATGAAATCCTAAACTATTCCTTGCAAGTCTTCAAGTGTTCCAATTTATCTTCTGTTCCTGCAAAATAAACAAGAAAACAAATAAAAGTAAAATTGGAGCTGGATGGGATTAGTACCTTAAGATTGGCAATGTGATGCACTCCTAAACTCATCACTGGGTTTAAGTTGATCTTATGTAATATCTGTTAAAATTAGTTAAAGTGCCTCATACCAGCTTCATGGGCAAGTATCAGGAAATACATGTGTAAAGTCCCCAAAAATAAAGGTAACATCGGGATAAGACTAACAGAGTCGTATAGGAAAATATCTCATGCATAGCTAGCAAGAACACAACACACACATAGGTGCATACCTCTGTGATGTCACAGTTACAGGAGGTGGATAAAAGACCAGCAGCCGTAGAGAGCAGGTGGATAAGTCCATTTCTTCTCCTGCACCACAACTCAAGCACACATAGCAAAATCCATCACCACAAATCAATATCAAGAAGTTAGTCGAACTACCAGGATCCAGTGAAATCAGAGATCCAGTGGAATCATCACAAGGCCAAGCCAAGGACCGGAGGAGCAGGCCTGGAGATCAAGCAAGCAATCCACAAGTATACACCAGCACAGCCACAAGCCCCAGGTTGATATCTATACATAACCTCACAAGTAATCCTGTTAGATCATGCACAAAAATTTCACTGGGGTTATTTCCCTCAGTATGGCATAGAGATGCTATGCTAAACACATCACAGGGAATTAAAAGGAAGCATAATATATGATCTTATTTAAAAGAAATTGCCTCGGCACAACATCACAGACTTAGGCCAATAAAAATTCATGTGTAATCTGTTCTTATCAGTAAATAGCCAGAAGAGGGACAAAGTAGAAACTCCTAAAATTATACCAACAACACAAATCATTCTTGGCATGAATAAAACCTGGGAATTTCCAAAAGGGGCACCACACAAAGATAACTTGGCAGACATGCAAGTGCATGGGCACAAAATAAGGAGAAAGCAAATTACCAGATCATGATTAATTCACGAGCATCTGTTCTTACATGGATAATGGCCTCACAGTTTGCATTGCCAGGGACATAATCAGTATGTAGGTATATTTTCCTATCAGATAACAATTCCAAGGGCAACAAGATCAGGTAGATAACTGCTCTTATAAATTTTGGTAGCTAACAAGGGCATAATTCATAGGCAGATGGACCAATATAAATTACCCAACTCATAAGCATGCAATAACTTGTTGTTGGACACTAATAAATTGGAGTAGAACCTCATCACAACAAATAAAGATGAAGTTGCATCATGTTTTAGTAAATATAGAGAGAGGGAAAAACACCTGGCATGTTTCAGTTAAACTGGAAAAGAATCCCAAGAGGCACAGTGGCACAGTCCCTAAACAAGGTTCAGAGTAGCACACACAAGGTTGTGCTCTTTTGAGAGCATGGAAACAGGGATTCCTAAATGAACATAAGCATCAGGAATTATCACTAGTAAAATTGATAACTACATAGAGAATAGTCCTCTGGTTCTAGTTGGCCACCAGCATCAAATTCCTTAACAGACACAACCTCGAATCTGTAGCACAAGCCATGAACAAATATATAGAACCAGGAGCGGCCATGACGGAATATACCGAACCAGGAGCAATTTTAGGGTTTAGCATACAGGGCAAGGAAGCATCAAGTTCATCGGTATAGAGGGGTCACAGACGGAATTTAGTAGGCATGAACGCGGGCATCGAAGGCCTGGTTCCAGAGCTGGGGGAGAGGGAAACCGAGAGGAGGATAGGTACATAAAAGGAGTAGCAGAACTCATCGGTGACCACCGTTGTGGTCACGGCCAGGCGGCGTATCGATGTTGATGGCTGCGGCGTGGCGTTGTGGTTGCTCGAACCACGACATCGCCCGCGTCTCCACAACACTGGTGGTATCGCTGCGAGGCATCAGGGTGGTGTTGAGCCGCGACAGCAAGGGAGGCGTTGGGGTTGCATCTGCAGCAGGCCGTCCCGCTAGCGTTTGCTTCTCCACGACGACATGAGCATTTCGTTGCAGATTCCACTGGGTAAGGGAACCCGGGTCACACAGCATAGCCAGCGTGGCTCCACAACGGGCACAACACGAGCGGCACGAGCACGGCGGCGACCGCGGGGGCCCAGAACCCTAGTTTTAACTCGGGGTTGCACACGACCTCTACCGGAAAGGAATTCCAAATCGAATGGTGGAGAGTGGTGAGGATCACGTGGCACGTCGTTTTCCAACAAAGGACAGTGTTGGGCGTCCCCCGGGGGATCAAAAAATTTCATCCCCCGGGTCCCTGTGCTGACAGGTGTCCCTTTTTCTGCCCCAAATTCCGCTTTTGCTCCGGTAGCAAAAATAATCCCCGCTTTTGCTCCCATGTAGCAAAAAAAAAAACGGTTCGTCTCAGAAACAAAAAAAAAGACAGATCTCGCCGGAGACCCGCCGGAGATCTCGCCCGAGACCTATAGCAAATAAAATTGCTACAGTATCAAAAGTTGATTTTCGCCGGAGAAATGACCGGGACATTTTTGCTCGCCGGAAAAATCCATAGCAAAAAAATTATACTGATGTAGCAGTAACATAACCTTATTATAGCAAAAAAAAATTCTATTGTAGCAAAAAATCCGATCCGCCGGAGATGTCGCCGGAGTTGTGGTAGCAAAAAATTTGTGTAAAAATAGCAAAAATAAAAAGAGAAGTAGCAAAACTTTTGCCGCTGAGCACTCTCGCCGGCCTTCAAAAAAGCCTCACAGCAGGCCATGGGAGCACTGTCGTGCTCGCAGGGAGCACCCAGCTCGGGTCGTCACCGAGCAGGTGGGCGCTCGGGGGGCGACGCACCCTACTGCCATGGCGACGAGGAGCTCGAGAGCTTGCGACCATGGCGAGGAGCGGCGGCGGCGCGTCCTCCTCGAGAGCGGCGGCGACGTCCATGGCGGTTCGCGTAGGGGAACGGTCCTACGGCGGCGGCTGGCAGAAGGGGATCGCGGCGGTGCCGTTCCATGGCTGGGCCCCCGGCGGGCGGCGCGCAGGGGAGAGGTCCTATCATGCTATGTCTTCTTATTATCAATCTATCATGTTATCTTCATGCATATGTTATTTATGATCTTGCATGCTCTCCGTTATTAGTAGATGCTCTAGCCAAGTAGATTCTAGTAACTCCAAGAGGGAGTATTTATGCTCGATAGTGGGTTCATGCCTCCTTTGCATCTGTGCTCGAGTGACATAAACGTGACGGATAGAGGATGTGTTGTTGCCATTAGGGAGAAACCAACAATGTTTACTTTGGTTACATTGTTTACATTACACACTTTGCTTACTGCGATTATCTGTTGCTTGCAACTTAATACCCAACGTTTGTTCGGATGATATTCGGAAGGTGGATTATTAGTCATAGACGAAGTTGGATGACGGTCTATGTATCTCGCATGAATCACATAGTAATCTTTATATCTTGCATATGCACTACGGTGAAGCCTTCATTTCATTCATTGCCCAGCTGTAATTTGTTCACCAGACATGTTATTTATTTTCTATGGAGAGACACCACTAGTGAACTGTGAACCCTGATCCATTTTCTCATACTGATAATATACAAAGTTCTTCCACTGTTTTCACACTGCTGCTACTGCTTTCATATTGTTCCCATATTGTTTTCCATACCATACGTTTAACCTCTTTGTGTTCAGCAAAACCGGTGAGATTGACAACCTCACTACTTCGTTGGGGCAAAGTGATTTGATTGTGTTGTGTAGGTTCCATGTTGCTGATGAAACAGTAGTGCGCCTTGCCGCCTCAGCCGCATCAATCTTCAGAGATTGCTTGTCCTCCTACTGGTCGATTCAACCTTGGTTTCTTCTTTGAGGGATAACTTTCCGCCGCACTCTTCACAACATTTCTCTTGTGGTTTACCAACATCAGCCATCACATATGATCACCTATTTGTGTTAAAACCTTATTTTGTGATTTAATTTGATATTTCAAAAGTTCAATTTTACTTAAGTTATTATTTCTAAATGAACAATTTTGACAAATCATAACAAACTTGGTTTGTTTTCCTTCAAGAATTATCCTTATTAAGATATCATCTAATTACCTGCATAAAAATGAACAAAAGTCAATTCATTGATGCCTAACATTTTGAAATGTCTAATAACCAAGTAAATCATAAGGACTCAACTCATCATAAACCTCTATAAAGCCAATCAACTAACTTATTATCAAACCCTTAAGTGATGCAAGCCATCACAACAAGAACTAATATAACAACTCTAAGTCAAATAAACCAAATGAAACCTAAGTATCGTAATACGTAGCTTAATCATTCAATCTTGGGTATTTTTGGGGTAAATCACGACGCATCTCATTACTATGAATAGTAGCATCTTGCCAATTTTCCGGTAGTCCTTATTAGAACTACTTTGCAATCATTCTGATCTCGGGATTTCCACGCAACCCTCAAACCCGAAGCACATGGATTATTATTATTATTTTTATCTCAGGAAAATTCATCACTTCCTCATATCCTTTGCAGTATTTTCTAAAGAACTATTTGAAAAACCCTATCATAGTACCACCTATTCTCAAAAGAATGCATGATCCTATTTTTATAATAATATGACTAATTGAATGACTACCTGACAGGTAGTGTCCTGTTTGGTGGGCCTATGGAGCCATGGTAAGATGAATAGGTCAAAGGAAGGTTCCATGTGCATGAGAAAGTATTACCTAGGATTTAACAAGAAATGTCGTCCGAAAACTTGCGCCGTAAATACCGCATTAACCATGGGTCTTGTATGGGGTGAGTAAGCCAGATGTGATCTTTTCCCGCTGACATGTCAGCGGACTGCCAGAGATGTACGTTGTAGGTCTTGCGGGACTACATGCACATCGGTGGGAGCCCTTACGTCCTAGGGACTCTGGGGTCTATGAGTGTCTGCCCGGGGCGCCTAGATCTCTACCGCGAGGGGTAAAATCAGGGGTTCAACCTACGTGGCAGAAATGGGTGGGCATGTGTTGTGCGGAGGAGCATGGTTTGGTTTGGATCACCAACCAGGACCCACACCTGAGTGGGAGTGCACAAGAATGTACACCTGGTTGTGCAACATGGTCTTGATCGCCTATGGGTAAAGTAACGCACCTCTCAGAGTGTAAAAGGATTTGACATGTTACCCCCTGTTCCGGGAAGGAGCTGGGAACACTGCAGGAAAGGAAACTCCATGAAGTTCTAGCCCTCTGAAGATTTGGCAGGCATAGTTTTCCAAATTAAAAGCAATCTTTAAGAAAGATTTTCAAAAACCATGTATTAGCTTATGACTCTTTCGAGTCTAAAGTTGTAGTTAGTGCATGATGACCCACAAGTATAGGGGGTCGCAACAATCTTTGAGGGAAGTAAATCCCAAATTATCGCACTCGGACTAAGATATACGATTTTTTCATGAGGCGCAAAAATATGGATAGATAATAGCAAGTTGTACTTCCTCTTGGAACAAAAACAAATAAAAAGGATAAAGAGCGGACGTTACAGAGGTAACAACTTCAAGATAAAAGGGACACTAAAAGCAAATATAAAATGGGTTGCCTCCAAAATGTGCTTTTGTTTAATGCATTTTAGCTAGGCAAAGTAATTTTCAAAAGATGGTTACATAGGAATAAGAACTGAAGCAAAGAGAGCATAAAGAAAAAAAAATATGAATCAAATTTAAGTCTAACCCACTTCCTATGCGTGGGAATCTTGTAAAGAAATAAATAAATAAAAAGCACATAGTAGCAAGCATAGGAAGGAAACAACAGAACCAATTTTAAAACTTTCAACAAAAAGAGAGGTGCTTTAGTAACATGAAAATTCCTAGAACCATATTTTTTTAATCTTTGTTAATAATTTTCAGTAGCATCATGAACAGACTCAACAATATAAATATTACAGAAAGCATGTTTTTATGATCTACAAGCACATAATTCATATCAAGCTCCAAAATAGTGGGATCAAAATTTAAAATCATGACCTCTTCCAACCCACTTTTAGCAATATAATAACAAGATGATTGACCACTCTTAATAGGTATGGGACTCCTTCTAGCTAAAGTGAAGACCTTTCCTATTTTCAGTATCATTATAATTTTTATCATCAAGAAATATAGGATCGTCATCTAGAGAATTATCATATAATTTTCTAAGCAAACTTCCTTACTGTCATGCATATCAATAGTAGGAACAAATAGAGTATTATCCTAAGTAACAATAGGCAAGTATTAATTTTTTTTTATTTTTTTTATGTGGGTCTATGAAGTTTTTACCTATGTAGAAAGTATCAAGTTCATCACTGGATTCCTAAGGATTATCATGTTTACTCCAATCATATTTTTCTTTCAACGAGAAAACTCAAATAGATTCTATTTCTATAGTTTCTTTATTATTAGCTATTGGTTCAACACGTGGAACTTCTTTGAAAAGCCAATCAAGGGAGGGATTACAAATAAAACCCATACCTTGTTTTCTCTTGTTTTATTTATGTTTTCTTTAGACAAAGAGACAAGGTGAAAGCAAAAGCAAACTAACAAAACAAGCAAAAGAGTACAAACTAGATAACTATTTTTTGGATTTTCGATATAAGAGAAACAAAAGTAAACTAAGAAAGACCAAAACAAAAGAGAGAAAGTGGAAGTGCGTAACTCCCCTAGATGAAAGCTTGAAGTCCCCGACAATGGCGCCAGAAATATAGCTTGATGGCGTGAAATCTGACACCCGTTGGGAGACTCAAAGAGGAAGGTACGATGTAGTCCAGCATCAAATTTACCCTGGTTAGGAACCAGGGTGATCAATCCAGTAGAACTTCAAAGACTCTCAGCATTTTTCTTGTGTCCCGGTGTCCGGAATATAGGTGTCGACGAGAGACATGAGTGGACGTGCACACAAAACATAAACTTTCTGTTGCTCTCAAATTTTTGATAAGGTTGGCAATCTTACAGTGTTGCTGAAAATTAAAGAATTAATTGTATCCAATGTTTGCAGAATACTAAATGAAAACAGAACAACGAGATAGTGATGTTGAAAGAAAATAAATGAGGTTGTAATCAAAGAGGCAAATAGGACCGGGCTCCATAGTTTAACTAGTGGGGTCGCTCCTAAGAACAATAAACATGGTAAAAAAAAAAAGTTGGGCAATTAACAAATCATGAGCGTATAACAATACTATTATGACGAATTATATTTCACGGGTTCTAACATTATATGCATTACGTCAAGATATATAGACCGCCATATGAAAACATCACTTACTAAAAGTCCACCTTGAAACATGAAATCTATCAAATTCTTTCTGGTATTAAGTTGCAACTACGAATTGATTCCTTGTGCGTAATAGACAAATGCAATAAGAACGATACGTAATATAGGCAATAATTCACATCCGTAGATGAGAACACCGATGGTTTCTCCCTAGTGGCAACATTACACCCCCCTCCTACACGTTTCTATCACTCGAGAGTCGGTCAAGGGAGGCATGAACCCACTATCTACCTTATAGAACCTCTCTTGGAGGTCCATACAATAAATTGGCCGAGGCAATCATCCACACCGGAGAGCATTGCAAGACAAGATTAAAACTTTCTAAAGTTATAAAAGACGCAACTCAATAAGACATGAACAAAGTAATTATAATTTCATTGTTCATCGGATCCCAGCAAACACAACATGTAGGGATTACATAACAGTAATCTTGATCATGTTAGGCGGCTCAGAAGATCTAAACATGGAGCCACAAGGAGGGGAGAATACCATCTAGCTACTACTATGGACCCATAGGCCCGGGATGAACTACTCACACATCTGTCTAGAGGCAGTCATGGCAATGTAGAGGCCTCGGGTGATGATCCCCCTCTTTGGTAGGGTGCCCAAGAAGGACTCCAGAAGCCCTACATTGGACTTTCAAGGTGACGTCGCCTCTTGTACGTTTTTCGTGGAAATTTTCTCTATTCCTAATATTTTTACGGTTCATGTGAATTTATAGGCGAAGAGGCGGCATGAGGCGGTGGACAAGGCAGCGAGAGGCGCACCAAGCGTGTTCTAGGTTGGAACCGCGCCTGGGGGTCACCTTGCTAGCCCCTGTCTCATTTCCGACTCTCCTTTGGACTCCATCTTCGTCCCGAGGTAAAAATAATTCAGGTAAATTTTCAGGAATTTTCGTGAATATTTTCTTCAGAGCTTTTCTGAAATACAAAAGCAGCAGAAACCATAAATTGGCTCTCGGCATCTTATTAATAGGTTAGTCCATGAAATCATCCAAAAAACAAAGTAAAATATGTAGAAATCATGCAATCACATAAATGAAACAATGATGGAGTACAAAAAAATTATAGATACGTTTCAATCAACATCAATAACCAGTAGCAGGACGAACAACATTTATTAGTTCATCTCCTTCGGACTATTTATGTCGCATCAAGTACTGCACCTTCTCATGTAATGTCCAAGGTTAAATTTTGTTCTTGCAGTGATACAATTGTATTTTCTGTAGGTATTAATATTCAAACTCATGGTAGAACTGCCAAGGAAAGTTACCAGCAGTAAGGATATGAGTTGAATTCAGACCATACAGCTCAAGGAATGCCTACTAAAGAGACATGTGTTATAATTTCTTTTCTTAATTTTAACCTTGAAAAGACAAAATTGCAAAGGAATGTTCAAGTCCTTGTATCTGTTCCAAGGGGCTGTCAGAGGTCTATCCGTTTTTCTGTTTATCCATTCATTGTTAACCCATTCCATTTTCTCTCAGACATATCAATATATTTTGGTCTATCATTTCTTGTGTTACGTCTTATTGAAAAACTAATTTTTGGTCTCCTAAATTCTACTTAATATTACTTGTACTTGGTAGAAAATCTGACATAACAAAAGTGCAAAATGAAAAGTCCTCAAGGCCGGTGCTAACATTTTATATACCACCAAGAAAATTGATGATATCTTAGTGAAAGAATGTTTCATTATTGAAGGATACCTTGCCCCTTATCTTATTTTAACCATTTTTTTAGGATCTTGCAGCATTACATTATAAACTATTTATGCGTATATCTGCTCCATTTTATATGGATATATGGTTAGCTTCTTTTACTTTTTGTGGGTGGCACATCTAGAATCAGAGCTGGCCAGCGGGCCGGCACGGCACGACCCAGGCACGATTACGCCTTGGCGGGCCTGGCACGGCACGGCCCACCAGGGCACGTTTAGTAAGCGGGCCGTGTTGTGCCGGCATACGGGCCTGGCCTAAAGGCCCAGGCACGGCCCCTGACTTAAACGTGCCAGCCCACGACACGATTAGGCCCATGTGCCTGTTTTGGTCCACGTGCCTGTTTTGACTATTTTTGCTAAAAAAATCGAAATTCTGCTTAAAATAGGGTAATTTAGATAAATCTCGCTTAAAAGGCCCTAAACTCGCTTAAAAATGCCCCTAACTGCCGAAAATAGGTTTTTCCTGCTTGTTGGGCTGCTATCAGCCGCACCGTGCGAGTGGGCCTGGCGTGCCGTCGTGGGCCGCCGCGAGCCTGGCCGCTAAACGGGCCGTGCTCGTGCCGGCACGCAGGCTCGGCCTCCAGGCCGAGCACGGCCCCATGCGGGCCACGGGCCAAGCACGGCCCACCAAGACACTTCCCGTGCCAGGCCCATGGCGGGCCGTGCCTCCGTGCTCGCGGGCCGGCACGCTGGCACGGGCCCAGATGGCCAGCTTTGTCTAGAATCTAAGGTATAACATTGAACACAACTTACTCTAACTAAAGATTCTAGTTAATCCCTTCTCATAACTAATTCCTCTATCATGTTACATCTACAACTACAACTTACTAAAAGCTAGGAATGTCATCAAACTTGTGCTAACAGAGTCATTCACGTTGTTTCCGCTCACATAATATACGCGCTTGGAATTTTGGAATCGCACTATGCAAAGGAATGAAAGTTTCAAGTGACACTGGTTCATGATAGTAGTTTCTACTGTAAGGTCCCCTAGAACCATTGTTCAAGGATAACTCAGATATGCATACATTCACGATCTCAGATCACTAGTCGTGAACAACATATCAAATTGGCAAACAGATACAATATCCATTACACGATTACATAAATACTTTCAAAAGAGACATGGTCACATGACCGAGTCTAACACAACTACCACGCAGGGCAAACACACAACACACATAGCGGAAGACTAAAACACACAAACGTAGTAGAGCCCAAGTCACGCCTTAACGTACAGCCTGCTGACCGAGAGACGATCCTAGTTCGCAAGGTCATCAGCGCAGTACTCCTCCTCGTAGATCTCCTCCTGATACTCCCCTCGAAGTCTGGTAAGTAAATACCAGGGACGAAACCAATATGAGTATATTTTAACGTACTCTTCAAGACACCCATCATGTAGCTTACCGAATGCAAGTATGCTTATATGGTGGAGTGGGTAGGCTATACATAGGGTTCACTATCCATGATATATGAAGGATACATCACAGTTGATTTTGAAAATCTCTGTATCTTTGTTGAAGAAGATACTTCAAAAGAAAATAATATATTTTTCTTTCTCTTGTAGATATTTCATGTCCAAGAAGTTTTATAAAAGAAAGTTTTTCTTTACAAAACTTCTTGTAAACAACTCCAGCTTTTCTTCAACGGTACCTCCACGGTACAAAGTTTCTCTTTTGAACACTTCCCAAGTTCAAATCCTCTTTCAAAACACCCTTTTTGAAAACATTGACACAATGATAGCTACATAGCCATTCAACTGTCCATATCCGAGGACGCGGCTATTCAGAATAGTTTGACTCTGCAGAGGTGTACACATTCCACAAGATCCAGAACATCCACCGTGAACATCAGATAACTGATCCTAACCATCCACTATGTTCAAGCTAGAATATGACTATCTCTTCAGTTGAGTTTAATACCCCGGCACCTGGTCAACCCCGCCATGACAGGAGGCTCTTTGTTCTCCCCAGCACCTAGTCTAACCCCGCCATGACAGGAGACCCAACCGTCGCACCCAGAGGAGAACTTAATCCCTCACTGTGTATGTCCCGTATTCCCCTCCTGGCGAAATTTAAGTTCAAGGGGGTACGTCCCATTATAGAAAATTTAGATAGAGCACACACTAACAAGAACAAGTTTCAAATTAAGCCACGTGCCCATGTTGGGGTAGAGTGGCAGTACGGTAAAGGTTGTCTGGTGAAGACTAGGTTATGTGTCATTTTTTAAAACATTTTTTTCCCAAAAATGACCACTTCATAATTCTCCTATGGATAAGGCTTCGCCTTTCCACCGGGTTTTCCATAAAGCCTTTGTTTTGAAAAAAATCATATTTTTAGGTTGTCCACTTAGGGACTTATACTTTTGGTGGTAATAAATACCATATGGTGGCTATGGGCTTGGTAACACCAAGATTCAACTACTGGCATAATAATAATATATATAATATTAATAGTAGTAGTAGTCACTCAAAAGTTGTTCTGATAACCAAAGTTTTTACAAAAATTTTCAGAAGTAAAACATGCATGATAGATAATGATAAGTGTAATAGCAAGCATCAGGATGGCTTGCCTTAAAACTCTTTGTGTCCCTGACCTTGAAGTAGCTTGAACTTGACACACAACTCTACAACTTCTTCTTCTTCGTTTTCTAACTCGGAACCAAAGAAGGCAATCAATAATAAAAACAACGCATACAGCAAGCAAACTTATACTAGCACAATCACTGAAAAATTAATCGAGAAAACTTCCTCACAAACACTCAGGGTACAAAACTATCACTAGAAATACATATGGTGGAGAAACCATATTCCACATCCTAAATATCATAGGTTGAGTGGATGTACCACTCTCATACCAAGACATTTAAGCATCTAAAAATATCTTGTGGTCACAATGTTGAGACTACTAAAGTAATAACAATCATACAAAGCATTACCCATGGAAGTGGGTATTACAACTGTCAAAACGACGGAAGCGTATCTACTCGGTGCAAATACCGAGCCGCTTGCGTCGGTATTTATATTAGCCAATGCGGCCTTGAGCTATTACAGAAGGAATAAGACTCTAGTCCAAGTCAATTTTATCTCAACCGACTTGGTTACAAATTGTTCTCTAATACCCTCCCTTAATCACAACTTACTCAAGTTGAGATTACGTTTAAACTCTTCAAAATTTCGAAATGGCAATGGTTTAGTAAACCCATCAGCCACTTGATCTTTAGAAGGAAAAAACGAATTTCTAACTGTTTCTTCAAAACTCTCTCTCTAACAAAATGAAAATCTATCTCAATATGTTTAGCTCGCGCATGAAAGACTGGATTTGCTGATAAGTATGTTGCTCCCAAATTATCACACCATAGACATGGTGCTTGTCGCAGCTTAATCCCAAGTTCTTGTAGAAGAGATTGCACCCAAATAATATCTACTGTAGCATTGGCAAGAGATTTATACTCAGCTTCAGTGCTTGACCTAGAGACAGTTGCTTGTTTCTTGGCACTCCAAGATATGAGATTATCACCAAACAAAACTGCAAAGCCACCTGTAGATCTCCTATCATCAAGGCACCCTGCCACATCAGCATCTGAAAAGGCACTGACCAACATGGAAGGTGACTTGGAAAATGTCAAACCAATACTCATGGTGCCTTTGATATAACGCAAAATACGTTTGGCATCCGTCCAATGTAGTGTAGTAGGAGCATGCAAATACTGGCAAACCTTGTTTACAACATATGAAATATCAGGACGAGTGAGAGTTAAGTATTGCAATGCTCCAACCATGCTTCGATAATTTGTACTGTCCTCGGGTCCCAATAAAGTACCTTCATGAGTCGTTACCTTCTCACTTGATGATAAAGGAGTGGGTGCTGGTTTGGCATGTGTCATATTGACACGGGCAAAAACTTCTCGAGCATATTTGGCTTGATGCAGAACAAGACGATCACCATTGAGTTGTACTTCCATACCAAGAAAGAAGTGGAGCTCTCCAAGATCTTTAAGAGCAAATTCTTTTTGTAATACTTGAAGCAATGTGGTAGTTGCATCATACTGGCAACTATAATATCATCAACGTAGATAAGCATGTAGACAGTAACATGCGGTTTATGATATATGAATAGAGAGGTATCTGATTTGGAAGTGACAAACCCAAGTTTAATAAGCTGAGAACTGAGACGAGAATACCATGCTCGTGGAGCTTGTTTTAACCCATACAATGCCTTGTCCACCTTGCATATATGATTTGGTTTCTGTGGATCTTCATACCCAGGTGGTTGACGCATGTAGACCTCCTCTTCCAGAATACCATGTAAGAATGCATTCTTTACATCCAGCTGACGTAGTGTAACATCCCAAATTTTACATTTGGAATGTTTTGCATTTAGAGCATCCGCATAGCATGACATCGTTTCAAAACTTGCATTTGAGTGTTGCATTTTAAACCTCAAAACAAAATCGTGTTTTAAAAAGCTCAAAATCCTGCTATAAGGCGTTTATAAGCTAAAGGATAATTGAATATTTTTTTTGCCTAAAATTACTTAATAATAGTCAAATATGATAGAGTTTTAAATTTCAAGATTTTAGAAATTTGTTTGACTCGATTCCGAGTTATATTTCAAAAGTTATTAGCATTTTAGTTTTGGTAAAAAAAAAAAAAAAAAACTGCGAGCTCGCATGGGCCGGCCCAGGAATGCACAGCCCACATACGCAGCCTCGTACGATCGTACGAATCCGGTACAAATCCTGTTTTTCTTGACCTATGCTCATTCAAACTCGCATATCTCTTCATTGGAGAGTCTAAATTCAATTCCGCTTCTTTCTACTTGTTCCCTACTCCAAGGAGCAACTTTCCACCGACGTACCCACCTATAAATACCCCAGCCCCGGCCGTGAGGTCGTCCCAAACTCGAAACTCCAATTTCAGATCTGTTTTGTGGTATTTTACTCACCACGGTCCGTGAGTTCCTCGGTTGACGTTCAAGCCTTCACGAGAGTTTTAGATCTCGTCGATACCAATCCATCCAAGAAACCTTACCTCTTTTCATCCACCACAGCCGGAGAATTTCGCGATCTACACTTTCAGATCTGAAGCGGTAATTACTCAATTACTCTTCAACCGTTTGTCCGTTTTCGCTCAAATTTCTACTGTGGCTGCATCTCATCATTATCTACAATTTTCGTTCTTTGAGTTTTTCGATTTGAGTTACAGATCTGTTTCTATAATTCCGATCTACTTTTACCACCGGAGTAACTCGAAATTTCAAATATATACTTCGTTCTTAGTCATCCATGAAGTTGTCGTTGATTGTTTTACTTGCTTTTTAGATCTTATTAATGTGTTAGGTTTAGATCTACCTTTTTATGAACCTTATTTCGATAAGATCTTGTAGATAGTTAATTAACCCTATTTAATTTGGTTAAGCTGCTTCTTTGCCTCTTGTTGCATTACAAACTTTTTCATGCATCATAACCATGTTATTAACACCAGAGAACATCATTGTTAGTAACTATTGCTAGTTGTGAATTTGGTGCATTAATTTGATCATGGCATAACATGCATACATATTTTTGTATTGTTTTCTATGTTATGTTTGTGTTGTATGTTTATGTGTGGCATGTTTTGCTTGTATTAGATTGTGAAGAGGAGCAAGTCTACTCTTGTTGCTGTTATTCTTGTTGTGATTGTTCATCCCATTGCCAAGGCAAGTGACACACCATCAAATCTCCCATATTTTACTATGCATTATTAGTGTTTTTGAGTAGCATGCATGATAGGAAATTTTACTAAGTTATTATTATGCTATGCAAAATCCCAAGTAGTGTGTAGCCATCCTTTAGACTTGTATTTTGGAAACATATACTTAGTAGATGCTTAGCCTTGCTACAAATTTGTTTTACTCAATGTTGTGGAAAAATTCTAAGTATAACTCCAATGAAACACCTGGGTGGATTTTGGATGTGATTGGATTATGTTGAGTGGCTCCCTAGGGCCATATCATGGTTTATCACCAAAGGAGTACACTGTGGATGGCCACCCAGGAACAAAGAGATTCCTAAGTCCCTCTAAGTTTAGTAGCTTCTCGTGCAGCCCTTTGACATATGGGCTCTGTCTTGATCAACTAAGTTGTGAGAGTTCAACCCATGCTTGACATGAAGATGTAGCAGAATTATAGGTGGAACGGGTCTTGCTGGTTGGGTTGAATTTTTGCTTCTGAAAGATCTCGTCTCAATTCTCCTTTCCATGATGCACTCCGCGTGTATAGGATGTTTGGGCTAATTGAAGACAAAGGGTGAAAGTGCACAACCTCTGCAGAGTTAGAAACTATGATCATAGCCGTGTTCCCGGTAAGGACAATCTTCGAGCAGCTGGACAAGGATGGACAGAAGAATCTCAACACCGTTTTGAAGAAGTAAAATTTGGCTAAGGAAATATTAGTTGTGGTGCTCATGGGTGTGTCCCATGGTGCCAATCTTTGAAAGAAAACCCTTTTCAAAAGTGTTAGGGAAAAACTTGCTTTCTGCAAAATAGCCTAAACTCCACCAAGCCAGATATGCATGTAGTTTAGACTTGCCATTTTATATCCCATAGTGTCATGTGCCAGTATATTGTTTGTACTGAATCTCCTTCGGGGCTGCATATTCCAACGTGCAGGAAATTCAGAGGATGAAGTTTGATTAAGTGCTTGGACTCGAGTCTACACCCAACATGTAATGCCTGTGGCGCATGATTGAAGATGGAGGCTCATTGCTACCTTTATTTCTGCTGTTTAGAACTCTGAGTTTTGCTAGTCATTCAAGACTATGCACTTTGTAATAAAGCCATACTTGGCTATTCTGGATCCTTTGTAATAATTTTTGATACTTCTGCAAAGATACAATTACATTTTGTTCTGTGGTGCTAGCATTGATCCAGGGACTAGCACTTAACACAGTAGTTCTTACATTATTAAATGTGAGGGCGCTACAAAATGGTATCAGAGCAAAGTGTTGCCTGTAGGTTCGAGCCCTTAGGTTTGGAAACCTCTTTGGTCAAAATTTATTAACTCCTTTGAGTATTTTTGGATCCTAGCGGCATAGTGAGATGAAGCGGCCCGGACCAACATTACATGTCCACGTACATGAGACCGGTTCCCTGATTGGCTTTGCGGGTGCCAGTCTCTCTCACTATAGTGAATATCCAAAATTCAATAAGTTGTTAATGATCTAATGATCACCATGGGAGATGACTTAATATTTTCAAAGTACACTTACTCATCTCGTATCTAGTACCCCCTTACCTTATGCTTCTATGACCTATGTTTTCCCCTACACTTCCAAACTCAAATATGATGGAACTTCAAATTCGCAATCACCGAGGAGTACCAACTCAAAATGAAGAGCTGCAACTTCACCACCACCAAGGACTTCAAGGACCCTAGTATTGACCATCTATTCTACTCTAACGTAGCTAGAACAACTCTTCTTCTGGTATTTCTACCTATTGTTCCATCCTCTAATATCTCATCTCCCTGATAGATGACCAACCTCTTTGAATCAATCAAGAAGGGCCCATTGATGACCATGACTCTAGATTGTGAGACTGAATTCCCAAAGGCATTGAAGAACCTAATGACAAAATTAGGATTTGGAGGAGCATCACTCTACAAAGGTTTTCCTTCATTGAAGATGGCCAAGAGTATTGGTGGGTTCAACTTCACCTATA
>JAPCYS010003679.1:0-23856 GCA_028641055.1 Alopecurus myosuroides
TCAAGACCTATATTTAGTAGTTTATCACTTTTAGAATTATAAAACGGGAATTGTTGTGATAAAGGTACAATAATTTCCCTCAATGGAGTCATTCATTTTCCATTTCGGAGTGTCGAAAAGGTTTTTTTTTTGTGAAGCATCTACCAAAAATATGACACAAAATTGTACCACATAAAAATTCTATAGTTATAGACCATATTTTATCTACAATAAATCAAATTGCTTCCTCTAAAATCTTTCCATCCACCTCTTTTGAAAAGAGACAAATTTCAGCCGATTCAGGTGAAACCGGGCCAATATTGAACTACACGTGCCTCGTAGTTTGCTCTTTGTTTTTTGAAAAAAATCATTTTAGGTACCCAAGTACCTATTTCAACATAGATACACCAAGATTTCATCAATATTCAATACCTAGGTACGAACGGTCATGTCCTCCGTTTTAACCGTTTTCCGAAATGAGCATAAAGGGTTCAAAAGAAATTCAAAAAATTAAAAAACTTCGCAATGTGTCATCATAAGTGACCTAGTAACCTTACAAAACAATAAACTTGGAATAATGTATAAACCCTGCATTTTTATCTTGCATTCGAATTTAAAAGAGTAATCCAAAATTTTAATGGATCTTCACATTCTTATATGAAGCAATATATAAAGCCTAGGGGCCGGGTATTTTTATTTTATTTTGACTAAAAATGGTCCCTAATAGTCTATAATAACATATTACATATTTAAAAAAATTGAAACTGGTTTGGTTGAAATTGAAGGCCAAAAGCAAAAGTTATAAAAGAAGAAAAAAAGTTAAAAAGTGAAAAGAGAAAAAAAACCTGCCAGAACAGCCAGCCAAGCCTACAGCGAGGCCGACCTAGCAGCGAGATCCATCCTTACCAGCAGCAGGCCGGCCCAGTCCAGCTTCCTTAGGACGGGTTATTGATAAAAAAATCGATAAATGGCTAATTGAATCACTAGCTTGTTCGTCGGCTGATGGTTAGAGCACGCAAGCTGTAGCAGGAGGTCGTTGGTTCGAATCTTGAGCTGCCCTTTTTTATTTCATTTTTCTTGTCTCACTTCGGATGGCTCATAGTGGTCAAATAGATTTGCACTCACTATATGACACAAAATATTTGCTGCCTTGGTAGTTACGTTAGTTGTAGAGGGACTTCCGCTTATTTTCTATTTCATTTTTCTTGTCTCGGTTTGGATAGCTCCTTAATGGTCAAACGAGAGAATTGTTGTCTTAGTGGTTATGTGGGTTGTAGAACTCTTGAGAGTCGTAGTGTAACGGCCGGGGTTTTCCCTAACTAGGTTTTGTTCGTCGTTTTTCTTTTCGCATCGCATGGCATCGTGGAATCATGCATCATATCAACATGGCACAAATAGAATTATTTTCAAAATATTTTAAATGGTCAACATCTTTTCTTTTCCTAATTCTCTAAGTCACTTGTCTTTTTTTTTTCTTTTCTTCTTTCTGAAGTAACTAATAGAACAAAAGAAAAAAAAAAGAAAAAAAAAAGAATTTGGAAGAGGGCAGGCCAGCCCACCACGGCCAGCCTGGCCCATCCCCCAAGTCCTAACCCTAAACACACGCACGCACACAACTCACGCTCACACAACACCACACAACACACCTAACGCACGCCCCACCCCAGGAACACACAGCACGCACACCACACCAGAACTCACGACTCACGCACGAGAAAAAAAAAAGAATAGATCGATCGAAGCCCCCACCCGCTCGTCGTCCTCCTCCCTAACGAGCGCCGCCAGCCCCGATCCCCTCGATCCCCTCCTCCCGTCGCCTCCTCTCCTCCTCCAGTTCTCCGGCCGGGAACCGCCGCTCGCCCCGCCGCCAAGCTCCTCCTCCACCTCGCCCGTCGCCGAGCCCCTCCCCTCTCCCCACGCCTCCTTCCTCCTCTGGCTGGCGCGGCCATGCGCCACGACTCCCTCTCACCGGCCGCGATGGTGAGCCGCCGACGTCCTCAGGCGCGAGGGCGCCATCCTCCTCCCCACCTCGGCCCTCTGCAAGTTCGACAACGGCGCCACCGTGGTCGACCTCATCCACTAGTTGCCGCCTCGGTGGCCGATGTCCTCGAACTCGCCGAGCCTGTCCATGCCGTCAACGACCATGGCGTGATCCCCACTGGCCGTCCTCATGTGTCCCGTCCGCCTCCTCCCGCTGCTTTGATCCAACGCCCAGCTCGTCTCCTTTTTTTTTTGCATGCCATTGCTTCTGCCGATGTCCGAACACTTGTCCTAGTCGCCCGCAGGGTGTTCGACACAAGTCCCGTGAGAGGCTCGATGCTTCGTGGGTACCCGTCCGTGCGTATTCTCTGTTTGCTTTGGTCGAAGACTTCGTCCCCGTGTGTTCATGACCGTGGCACCGCCAAGATCCACACCGACCCAAGTACTCCATCGCCAATGCATGAACCATCGACAAGATTCCCGACGACAAGTACCGCTACATCGAGCTACATCGAACCGTGAACGACTACATCGCCTTCGTCGTGTTCGCTTGCGTTGGCCGCCTTCGTGCGTGCCGTGAAGATTGGGACCGACATGTCCGCCACCAACCCCCAAGACAACGATGTTGCGGATCGCCCACGACTACTACGACTACTTCGACGACGATGACCGCGTGATTCGAGAACGACTACTTCCTCTACGGCGTGAACGACTACCTCCATGACGATGACCCTGGAACGACTACTTCCTCGATGTCGACTACTTCCCCTACTACAACTACGTCGACTACTTCCACGACATCGACGACTTTGTCTACTTCCATTCTTCGTCTACTTCCTCCATGTTCCGAAGTTTCCGGCGTTGACCCCGGCGATCCTCTTTCCAACGTGCGAACCCAAACCCCTATACCTATGCCCTATTTTCTATAACATATCAACTATAATTAAAATGTCATCTCATTCATGTGTCGCATTGCATTTTTGTGGATAAATAAATAACGTGAACCTCCTAAATTAAATGTTGGGCTTCCGGCTCAATTTAAATTGATTTAATTGCATAAATCATAACTAATTCATTTCAACTCCAAATTTGAAAAGTAAAATATGTTTTCCAATCAAGATTCTCTAAACTTTGCAAATATCAACTTTGTTTGCTGTTTCAAATAAATTAAATTGCTGAAAACAACTATTTCTTAATTAATGCATTAAAATTGCTAATTTGATAACTTGCTCATTTTAATTCCAAATCCAACAAATAAAATATTTTTCCAACCAGAAAAATGCAAGGAATATTAATATGCCATCCATGTTCATGTTTGCACCTTGCATGTTGCATTTGTAGTCGTGTTATGTATGTTCACTTAATAAATAAATATGGAATGTGTTGGGGTATTTAATTCAACTATTGCCCTATTCCATTTAATCTTGTCTCACTCACCTATTTACTGTTTTCCATGCGAAACAGCATTTAATATTGATGGTTAGCTAAACAACTTGAACCAATTCCTATTTCTCCGGACTCCGGTTCCGATTAAATTGCTTAAGTTGTTTCCACTGTTGCACCTTGCCATGTCATGCATATAAACTAGGATCATGCTGGATCTTTTGCCGTAGTAGTAATTTTTGCATCCTGTGTTTCTTTTAGTTCGTTGCTTCTTCGCGGATAGGACGTTGAGAGATGTGAGCAACGACAAGTTCTGCTACCTTGCGGGATCTCAGGCAACTATACTCACTTGCTACTTATGGCTGCCTTTCATCACTTGTTACCGATTCTTCCCATTGTTCTTATTCTAGCCTTTATTCGATGCTTGTGTCTCGATCCTATCGTATGTTTACCTTGCAGCCATGATATAGCCTTTTCCTTCCACTTCCTAATAACTGTTGTTTGTTTACCCTGTTGGCCCTCGTCTCGTAGTTGCATGCTTAGGGTTGCTTTTGCTCGAGTCGGTTGTCGGTTACTCCTTTTACTCTTATTATTGTACCGGGGGGCTCGATGTTAATCAATCAATCCTGATAATTGCTATGGTAATAATAATAATTTGATGATAAGGCACCGGCAGGAGGCCCTTGTGGTTTTGAGGCCTGCTAGTGTCGACCCTAATAGGAAAAGGGTCTTGTCTACTGATCCATGATGAGCACTACCCGCATGTGGGAAGCGAGTATGGGCTCCCCCCTCAATTTGACTCGATTCGCATCTCGTCCAAATCGCCTCATTTAGTTCGGGTTTCCATTTGCTGCATGCATGATCTTGCGAGCCCTTGGATCCCGGGTGGAACTTTCGTAGTCGGCATATAGGGGGACACGGTCTTAGAGTGCTATGAGGGTCCCTTTTCTTCGGGGCTCGATTAGCCGTGCGCCCAAGGTGCTTTGGGCTTGATGCGAAGAAGAGTTGGATTGTGTAGAGTACCTCGCTTGGTGGGGTGATCTCCCATCTGGCGGGTTATTCTTGCGTGTACGGCTAAATTGTGCAACCCTGCAGGGATAATCTTCTCGAGAAGCCGTGTTTTCCGCGGTTATGGATTACTTGGTGAAAGTACTGGCTAACAAGTACTCAGGACAACTTAAACCTAATGATAACAATCTTTCACCCCATGATTAACAACTTGACTAGTAATAGGCTTATTGACACAATAATCTGAACCATCATTAATCCAACCGTGTGAGTTATCCTCGGATTGCTTCTTCGGATAAGGGGCGAGATCCAGGATGGGTTTGTTTTGGTTTTACTTTCTGTTGGTTACAATACTCGATCTTACCTTCTTTCTGTTAGCCGGAAGTTGTAGTATCTCTCTGTAGTTGGTTAGTGCAGCCTGCTGTCGCTTATTTGCAATAACCCCTTCCTTTCCGTTGATCCTAAAGTATTTGTATCTTGTGATGACTGGCTACGCCGGTATCTTGTGAGTATGGTTTATCCACTTGCCAGTACTTAACCGTACTGACCCACGAATTCATTTTCGTGGCTGCATATTCAACATTGCAGTCAACAGGTTTGAAGTCCGACGTTAGCTTGGGAATCCCTCCGGCTTGGCCTGGGCAGGGATTGGACGCTCTCGGTTATCTTCAGGACTCTTAGTCCAATTTGTATCTTGTCCGTAGCCGGACGTTTGTTTCTTCCGCTGTTATTTGGATCTTTGTATTGTATCAGTTGTATCCTTGGCTCGTTCGAGTCATCTTGTATCTATCTGTTTCTTGTAATTGTGGAATATTCGTGAACTGTTGTAATGTTATCATAAGTGGCAACCTGGAATCGGTTATTATGCGGATTTGGCGGGAATGCTGAAATCTGCATAGTGCCCGATCTCGGGGCGTCACAAATGGTATCAGAGCCTTGGTTCCGATTCCCGAGATTGTTTCGATACGAATGGTTATCGAAGCAACGGGTCCGCAAAGCCTGTAGGAAAACCTCGCTAACGGTCGTTGTTTCTAGAGTGTCGAAAACTATTTCTGCTAAACTATTTTGGAAAACCTCTCAATAGGATTCTTGTTTTTCTCCTTATCCCTATTCTATTTCCCCTCCCATCTTATTTGTTTTGGAGTCTCCCTCTTGTCTATCTTTCAAAGTGTTAGGATCCTACGTGGGTGGACGTTTTCTGAGCCGTTAACCTAATAGGTTCGATCATCGGAAGATTCCTGGTGGAAGAACATCGTCGTCACTCCAAGCAAGAATCTCTTGATAGTGGTGTCGAGAATCCCTTGTTAGTGGTGTCGAGGAGATCAGCTGGAAGCATGAAGAATCGATAGTCGAACTTCTTTCCCCTCCCGGGTTAGCAGGTGGATTGCGAGGGCGCAATCCCTTGTTAGTGGTGTCGTCTGTAACGGCCGGGGTTTTCC
Organism: Alopecurus myosuroides; assembly: GCA_028641055.1. Lineage (NCBI taxonomy): Eukaryota > Viridiplantae > Streptophyta > Magnoliopsida > Poales > Poaceae > Alopecurus > Alopecurus myosuroides. Next base: position 5,790 of record JAPCYS010003679.1, read on the forward strand.
CTAACTAGGTTTTGTTCGTCGTTTTTCTTTTCGCATCGCATGGCATCGTGGAATCATGCATCATATCAACATGGCACAAATAGAATTATTTCCAAAATATTTTAAATGGTCAACATCTTTTCTTTTCCTAATTCTCTAAGTCACTTGTCTTTTTTTTTTTCTTTTCTTTCTTTCTGAAGTAACTAATAGAACAAAAGAAAAAAAAAAGAAAAAAAAAGAATTTGGAAGAGGGCAGGCCAGCCCACCACGGCCAGCCTGGCCCATCCCCCAAGTCCTAACCCTAAACACACGCACGCACACAACTCACGCTCACACAACACCACACAACACACCCTAACGCACGCCCCACCCCAGGAACACAGCACGCACACCACACCAGAACTCACGACTCACGCACGAGAAAAAAAAAGAATAGATCGATCGAAGCCCCCACCCGCTCGTCGTCCTCCTCCCTAACGAGCGCCGCCAGCCCCGATCCCCTCGATCCCCTCCTCCCGTCGCCTCCCTCTCTGCCTCCCAGTTCTCCGGCCGGGAACCGCCGCTCGCCCGCCGCCAAGCTCCTCCTCCACCTCGCCCGTCGCCGAGCCCCTCCCCTCTCCCCACGCCTCCTTCCTCCTCTGGCTGGCGCGGCCATGCGCCACGACTCCCTCTCACCGGCCGCGATGGTGAGCCGCCGACGTCCTCAGGCGCGAGGGCGCCATCCTCCTCCCCACCTCGGCCCTCTGCAAGTTCGACAACGGCGCCACCGTGGTCGACCTCATCCACTAGTTGCCGCCTCGGTGGCCGATGTCCTCGAACTCGCCGAGCCTGTCCATGCCGTCAACGACCATGGCGTGATCCCCACTGGCCGTCCTCATGTGTCCCGTCCGCCTCCTCCCGCTGCTTTGATCCAACGCCCAGCTCGTCTCCTTTTTTTTTTGCATGCCATTGCTTCTGCCGATGTCCGAACACTTGTCCTAGTCGCCCGCAGGGTGTTCGACACAAGTCCCGTGAGAGGCTCGATGCTTCGGTACCCGTCCGTGCGTATTCTCTGTTTGCTTTGGTCGAAGACTTCGTCCCCGTGTGTTCATGACCGTGGCACCGCCAAGATCCACACCGACCCAAGTACTCCATCGCCAATGCATGAACCATCGACAAGATTCCCGACGACAAGTACCGCTACATCGAGCTACATCGAACCGTGAACGACTACATCGCCTTCGTCGTGTTCGCTTGCGTTGGCCGCCTTCGTGCGTGCCGTGAAGATTGGGACCGACATGTCCGCCACCAACCCCCAAGACAACGATGTTGCGGATCGCCCACGACTACTACGACTACTTCGACGACGATGACCGCGTGATTCGAGAACGACTACTTCCTCTACGGCGTGAACGACTACCTCCATGACGATGACCCTGGAACGACTACTTCCTCGATGTCGACTACTTCCCCTACTACAACTACGTCGACTACTTCCACGACATCGACGACTTTGTCTACTTCCATTCTTCGTCTACTTCCTCCATGTTCCGAAGTTTCCGGCGTTGACCCCGGCGATCCTCTTTCCAACGTGCGAACCCAAACCCCTATACCTATGCCCTATTTTCTATAACATATCAACTATAATTAAATGTCATCTCATTCATGTGTCGCATTGCATTTTTGTGGATAAATAAATAACGTGAACCTCCTAAATTAAATGTTGGGCTTCCGGCTCAATTTAAATTGATTTAATTGCATAAATCATAACTAATTCATTTCAACTCCAAATTTGAAAAGTAAAATATGTTTTCCAATCAAGATTCTCTAAACTTTGCAAATATCAACTTTGTTTGCTGTTTCAAATAAATTAAATTGCTGAAAACAACTATTTCTTAATTAATGCATTAAAATTGCTAATTTGATAACTTGCTCATTTTAATTCCAAATCCAACAAATAAAATATGTTTTCCAACCAGAAAAATGCAAGGAATATTAATATGCCATCCATGTTCATGTTTGCACCTTGCATGTTGCATTTGTAGTCGTGTTATGTATGTTCACTTAATAAATAAATATGGAATGTGTTTGGGGTATTTAATTCAACTATTGCCCTATTCCATTTAATCTTGTCTCACTCACCTATTTACTGTTTTCCATGCGAAACAGCATTTAATATTGATGGTTAGCTAAACAACTTGAACCAATTCCTATTTCTCCGGACTCCGGTTCCGATTAAATTGCTTAAGTTGTTTCCACTGTTGCACCTTGCCATGTCATGCATATAAACTAGGATCATGCTGGATCTTTTGCCGTAGTAGTAAATTTTTGCATCCTGTGTTTCTTTTAGTTCGTTGCTTCTTCGCGGATAGGACGTTGAGATGATGTGAGCAACGACAAGTTCTGCTACCTTGCGGGATCTCAGGAAACTATACTCACTTGCTACTTATGGCTGCCTTTCATCACTTGTTACCGATTCTTCCCATTGTTCTTATTCTAGCCTTTGATTCGATGCTTGTGTCTCGATCCTATCGTATGTTTACCTTGCAGCCATGATATAGCCTTTTCCTTCCACTTCCTAATAACTGTTGTTTGTTTACCCTGTTGGCCCTCGTCTCGTAGTTGCATGCTTAGGGTTGCTTTTGCTCGAGTCGGTTGTCGGTTACTCCTTTTACTCTTATTATTGTACCGGGGGCTCGATGTTAATCAATCAATCCTGATAATTGCTATGGTAATAATAATAATTTGATGATAAGGCACCGGCAGGAGGCCCTTGTGGTTTTGAGGCCTGCTAGTGTCGACCCTAATAGGAAAAGGGTCTTGTCTACTGATCCATGATGAGCGCACTACCCGCATGGGGAAGCGAGTATGGGCTCCCCCCTCAATTTGACTCGATTCGCATCTCGTCCAAATCGCCTCATTTAGTTCGGGTTTTCCATTTGCTGCATGCATGATCTTGCGAGCCCTTGGATCCCGGGTGGAACTTTCGTAGTCGGCATATAGGGGGACACGGTCTTAGAGTGCTATGAGGGTCCCTTTTCTTCGGGGCTCGATTAGCCGTGCGCCCAAGGTGCTTTGGGCTTGATGCGAAGAAGAGTTGGATTGTGTAGAGTACCTCGCTTGGTGGGGTGATCTCCCATCTGGCGGGTTATTCTTGCGTGTACGGCTAAATTGGTGCAACCCTGCAGGGATAATCTTCTCGAGAAGCCGTGTTTTCCGCGGTTATGGATTACTTGGTGAAAGTACTGGCTAACAAGTACTCAGGACAACTTAAACCTAATGATAACAATCTTTCACCCCATGATTAACAACTTGACTAGTAATAGGCTTATTGACAATAATCTGAACCATCATTAATCCAACCGTGTGAGTTATCCTCGGATTGCTTCTTCGGATAAGGGGCGAGATCCAGGATGGGTTTGTTTTGGTTTACTTTCTGTTGGTTACAATACTCGATCTTACCTTCTTTCTGTTAGCCGGAAGTTGTAGTATCTCTCTGTAGTTGGTTAGTGCAGCCTGCTGTCGCTTATTTGCAATAACCCCTTCCTTTCCGTTGATCCTAAAGTATTTGTATCTTGTGATGACTGGCTACGCCGGTATCTTGTGAGTATGGTTTATCCACTTGCCAGTACTTAACCGTACTGACCCCACGAATTCATTTTCGTGGCTGCATATTCAACATTGCAGTCAACAGGTTGAAGTCTGACGACGTTAGCTTGGGAATCCCTCCGGCTTGGCCTGGGCAGGGATTGGACGCTCTCGGTTATCTTCAGGACTCTTAGTCCAATTGTATCTTGTCCGTAGCCGGACGTTTGTTTCTTCCGCTGTTATTTGGATCTTTGTATTGTATCAGTTGTATCCTTGGCTCGTTCGAGTCATCTTGTATCTATCTGTTTCTGTTGTAATTGTGGAATATTCGTGAACTGTTGTAATGTTATCATAAGTGGCAACCTGGAATCGGTTATTATGCGGATTTGGCGGGAATGCTGAAATCTGCATAGTGCCCGATCTCGGGGCGTCACACGTAGGCAAAAATTGACACTTGGACACTAGTAAAAAATAGGCCTTTAGTCCTGGTTCGCAAAGGCCATTATTCCCGGCCGTGCAACCTAAGTATGCGCGACTAAAGCCCCCCCCACCCTTTAGTCGCGCCTCTTACGGACCGGGACTAAAGGCCCGTCCACGTGGGCGCCAGGAGTCCGTCGGGGCGGATGAGCTTTAGTCCCGATTCTCGTGGCTAACCGGGACTAAAGGCCTCCTCCGCAGGTTTAGGGTTTTAGCCCCCCCTAAACTTGGTTTCTTTTTAATTTGTTTTGTTTTATTTATTTATATTTTATTTTGTGTTTTATTTAAATTTTGATGAAGTTTCAGTACACATATATATTCTATGCTATTATATACATGCATATGAAATTTCAAACAAGAAGAATTCAATAAGAATATATAATATATATTCAATCTCGGGTGACCATATACAACTTCGAATAAGTTTTACATACACAATTACAACGGATGACCATACACAACTTCGAACAAGTTTCAATCTCGGAGATGCATAAGGAAAAATCCTGCTAATTCCTCTTGAATTGGTCGTCGTCGGACGTATAGTGTTCTCCTTTAGGATTGATGACATGCCTAAGGAAAAATCCTGCTAATTCCTCTTTAATTGGTCAGAAGCGAGCTTCTGGACTAAGCTTCCTCCGCAAGTTATCCGTCGCCTTCCGCAAGCTATCCAACGCCTTCCTCTCAGAGGATTCTCTCCGGATGTTCTCACAAACATAGTATCCATATAGATTGGTCCCCGATGGCTGCTTATCCACATGAATTAACCTTTAAATTCTAGCACATGGTTGAATTCACCGACAACGTCTTCTGAGAACCGTCTCCAAATCCTACAGGGCAAAGAAAATTAAATGAACAAGGGAGTTATTAGCTACTGCATATTAGGAAATGAACAAAAGAGACCGATCGATATAGAGCGCAAATGATTGAAAATAATTACTTTTGCAGCATTTTTCTCATGTCGGCCCAACGCTTTGAATCTGAATCCATAGAGTCCATGATATAAACTGTGGAGGTGTGAAGTTCAATTTTTAGCAGAATCCAGTGAAACCTGCAGACACGTTACATGCACAGTCATGCATAACTTATCGATTAGACATAGCATGCATGGAGTAAACAAAAGAGAATGGGCACAAGAGAGAAACACTCACCCAAAATGGTAAGGAAATAGAATATGACTTTTGAGTTGATGTTTTGTAAGAAACCTTTACAAGTCTTTCTCCACGTCTCCGGGGTGATTTTGAGGTAGAAATAAAGCACTTACAGAACATAGCAACTCAGGATAGATTTGACGAGCTCGCGCAGATTGAACAGCTGGAACAATTCACTCATATGAACTGTTACAGAGTACCGTCTGGTGTGATGCTGCTCTGTAACATCCGCATAAACATATTCTTTGGAGGCCCATGATATGAAATTATTGTACCAACGTAACAGATTTCGCATTTGTGGTGGTAGACTCTTTCCTGCGTAGGCTCGACGAGAGGCCCATTCGGCACATATTGTAATGCTACCTCACCCATTAGCGCATCGTCCATGCCTAACGAGGCACGAAGAGTCAAACCCATCTCGGACGCATTTTTCATGGCACTCGCTACAGTCAATCCAATTGCTGCCGCAGCTGCTATGACCTCGGGGTCCTGTTCCGGACCGGCTTTCACTATGAGCAGGGGGATCGATTGTTTATTCTGCATCCCAAGTTGGTCAACTTGTTTCCCACTTTTTTTCCTTTCTTCTTTCTCCTGCTTCAATATTTCTGCTTGCGTACGAAGTTCACTTCCATAGTCGTCAGGCATTCAGGTCGGTTTGGGACGGTGTCGTCAAAAAACTTGTAGCCCACTTCTTTGCCTTCGGAGTGTATACTTCCTTGGGCTTAGGCTCCTTTAGCGCCTTCTGATCGGCCTTCCATTTCTCATAATCAGCATTCGCGGCCAATTTGGTTTCAGCTTCACTAAGTTTCCAAGGCCTTGGGAGGATAGGCTTCATTGATGGCTCTGGTACCCGTGTGGTCTTAGGTACATAAGGCTCCGGGTTAATAGTACAGGAGCGGGTTTCCTTGCTGTCCGCCTGCTTCTGCTTCTTCGCCAGAGGAGGAATGGGGGGCGGCGGCTGCTTACCCGTCGGAGGAGGATTGGGGGGCGGCGGCTGCTTACCCGCCAGAGGAGGATGGAGGGGCGGCGCCTGCTTACCCGCCGGAGATTGTGGGTCGGGGACGTCGAATGGCGTGAAGGAGGTGTAGGTGAACCCCCACCACCACCGCCGCCGCCACCACCACCACCATCAGAGGGGGGTGGACTTGTTATCCTTGGCGCCTCGCCTGGAAACACTATGTACTTCTTTTTCCATAGAATGAACTGGCGCTTGACATCTCCAAGTCTTCTCTCCCCTTCGGGTGTAGCTATGTCAATCTCCAGGTCCTCAAACACTTGCACTATGTCTTCCACCGTGACATGAGCATAGCCATATGGAATGGGGTTGTTGTGGTGGAGTGCTCCAGGTGTAAAGGGTAAAGCACTGCCGGTAGCTACCTTCGTGGAAATGTTCCCCGCGGATAATGCAGATCACATTTTTTCATCTCCTTTACATCATCCACGGGGTAGTGAGGCTCCGGTGCACGAATCTCGATCATCGGTGCATTAGCACCTGCAGGCGGGGCCTCCGTGGAAGCCGCGCTGCTTCTCTGCTGATGTTGGCTTCCGAGATCCGCTTCATGATCTTCATGCGGCCCTACAGGCGCCGATCTTTATTTCACAAGTCCATGCACGGTATGCTTCAACTCTCACTAAGTTCCGATGCAACCTTCGCCAAAAGATCTGCATCCCGGTCCGTCTTTCTCCTACGGCTTGTGTAACAGTACGGGTCATTGTCCTCGGAGAACCCTACTTTCCACGGCATTCTGCCTTTGCCTCGTACATGTCCTCTGTGTTCAGCATTCCCGAGGGCTATTGTGAGTGCGTCTTTCTCTCTGTTGAACTTGATCAAGCCCTGTTGAGCTTGGGTCATTGCGTCAATAAGGGCTTGGGTGGGAGCAAACGTTTTCTGCCGATGAACACACGCCCCTGTCTCCGGGTCTAGCGATCCCCCATGCCCGTACCACCAGCATTTGGCTCTTTCGTCCCATCCCTCTGTACCTAGAAGGATTCCTCGTGCCCTCAGGCTGTCCTCCATCTTCTGCCACCTAGGCGCCGAAAGGCGGTATCCTCCTGGCCCCATAACATGATGGTACTGTTTCTTATCCGCATTAGCCTTATTGTTTTTCGATATTTCCTTGAAATGCTCCGATTTCATTTGCGTCACAAATTCTGGCCAATCATTTTTCAGTTTCTCATGTTGTCCAGTGAAATTCGGAGTCTTTCCCTTGTTGACATATTCACGGGTTAAATTTTTCTTGAAGTTCCGGAATGCTTCGGCCATCTTCTGAAGAGCGAACTCTTTGACAGGCCTCCTCCTCTAACGTCCACCCGGAACCTCGTTACCGAATTCATCGGCTTTGTTGTATTCCGGAGGTAGAATGAAATGCACCATAAGCTTTCTCCAGCAATCCTTTTTCGTTCTCTTGTCGACAAAACTGAAACCAAGACGTGCCTTCTTTGGCTCCTTCCGTTCCTGGACGGTGATCGGGACGTTGTCTCTAACAATGACTCAGCATTGGTTGATAAACTTTGTGGTGTGCTATAGGGGCTTGCCGATTTCACCGACTAATTCGATGGTATATGTTTCTCCTTGTTTCATCGCCTTGGATTTGCCATGCTTTGTCGTACTCGATCCGGCCGAGGGCTAAAATAAGAAAGAGAGTCGCGCGCGTTAATGCATATGTATTCACATTTCAGTAAGTTTGTATCACGAGAGGCTCAATGTATATATATATATATACCTCGCCGGAGGTGGTGGGTCTTTGCAATTCGAGATCGTTGTTTGTCGACGGTTGACCTCCGTCGACAATGTCCGTTCCTTCACCTTCTTGATCATCAACAATGTCTGTTCCACCGTCAAGGTTCAGAAAAGAAGATACTACATCCTCTTCTTGCTCATCTTCTGGGCCCGGCACATAAGGGATCTCGTTGTTTATGATGCCCATTATATAACCTTCAGCCTCCTGATCCGTAAGCGCCAAGGCTCTATCGTCCGCCATATGTCACTCCTACATGTAGTAATAACTAATTTGTCAACATGCATGAAAATGATGTTCTCTTATGTTACTTTAAGTGTTTTTCAATTTGGTATAGTTTCCATAATTTTTGGATGAAGGAAACAATAATTAAGAACTATTAATTTTTGCTTTCATTTCAGCCATTTTTGGAAAACAACAAAAACAGAAATACTTTAGATGTCAAACTGCATGTATAAGGTTGAAAACATGTGCCAAATGTTTCACTGAACATTTTGAGGCACTAAACATAATTTTTGGATAATTATTTAATTAGTTATGCCATTTTCTTTTTCTTTTTTATGACCAGAACAGAAATTGATGTTTTTTTTCAAATTTATACAATTATTCCAAAAGATAAAATACCATTATGTATATTTTGTTAAGACAAAATTTTAGAGCTCAAGTTTGCTCAATTTGGGTTAACAGAATTCAAGTTATGAATTTTGCAAGTTTCCATTTTTAGTTCCCTTTTCTGTATTTAATTATTTAGTGCAAACATTATTGCAGAAGCATGTTGAACTTTTTCTATAAACAGTCACTGCTCAAGTTCCTGAATGTATAGAAATTTGAATCACTCAAATTGGAGATTTTATGAATTAGTTATGGATTTTTGAATCTATAAACAGAAACTGCTAAGTCCCTGCTCTCTCTCTCTCGCTCGCTGACGGGTGGTCCCCACCCGTCAGTGCCCTCCTTCTCTCTCTGCTCTCTCTCGCTTGCTGACGGGTGGCCCCCACCCGTCAGCGCCCTCCTTCTCTCTCTCTGCTCTCTCTCGCTCGCTGACGGGTGGGCCCCACCCGTCAACGCCCTCCTTCCTCGGTTTCCTCATCGGCCGCGCGCGCGTGGTTCGCCGTTGTCCTCACCGGCCGCGCGCGTGGTTCGCCGTCGTTCACCGGAGCAGCGCGGAGTTCACCGGAGTTCATCGGTTCGTGTTTGTGGTTTCACCGGAGTTCACCGGAGCAGCGCGGGGGAACCTACCGGAGCAGCGCGGTACAGAGCAGGGCGGGGGCGGTGCAGATCGGCGGCGAACGGCGACGGTGCAGATCGGCGGCGACGACGACGGCGACAGTGCAGATCGGCGGGCGCGGTCCTCTCTCTCTCTCTCGCTAGCGGTCCTTAGAAGATTTCGAGTCGCGGTTGGGATTTAGAAAAATTTCGGGGCACAAAATATATAGGGCCAGGCCTTTAGTCGCGGTTGGTGTCCACAACCGGAACTAAAGGGGCACCTTTAGTCGTGGTTAGTGTCCCCAACCGGGACTAAAGGTATTTCGCGGCGTTTCCAGTTCCCGCGCGGAAAGAGCCTTTAGTTGCGGTTCGTGGCACAAACCGCGACTAAAGGTCCTTTTTCAAATACTTTTCTTTTTCAAATCTTAAAAATACAAATAATATATCAGAAAATTCAGAAAAATAAAACTAATTCATTTTAAAATCTTAAAAATACAAATAATATATGAGAAAATTCAGAAAAATAAAACTACTTCATTTTAATATCTTAAAATACAAATAATATATCAAAAAATTCAGAAAAATAAAACGAATTCATTTAAAATCTTAAAAATACAAATAATATATCAAAAAATTCAGAAAAATAAAACGAATTCATTTTAAAATCTTAAAAATACAAATAATATATCAAAAAATCACAATAATAAAACTACTTCATTTTAAAATCTTAAAAATACAAATAATATATCAGAAAATTCAGAAAAATAAAACCCCTTTAGTCCTGGCATGTTTTACCAACCGGGATGAAATGGTTAGGGTTTTGTTCCGACCAATCAGAAAGATTCACACGCATCTTGGATATATATATAGATAAAAAAGCAGTACATAATGGCAAGAGTGGATCTAAACCTAAACGGAGAGCATAGACAATCTACATAATGGCAAGACTGTGGACCTGATATCTGCTAGTCATACTCCTGACTAGGCCTATAGTACTCCGACTCGTAGTCGTCGTAGTCGCCGCCGTCGTTGTCACTATCGTTGGACGGTGCTCTGCACTCCCTCGGAGGGTCACGACTCCAGGATTGGGCATGAGGGTAGCGCAGGCGGGGGTTATTTGCCAGCCCTGATGTAGTTCATGACGCTCTGAAGAGTCCGTCTGCCGCCCCACCACAGCCGACGACCGGCCTCGTGTAAGTTCGAAGGAGGCGGTTCGTTCTCCTCGTACCTGGCGAGCGCACTCTCACGCCTATTAATGAAGAAGGCGTCCCAAGTAGGGCGGTAGTCAAGATTCCAACTGGGATTGCTCCGCTGCTCCCGCGTGAGCTCGTGGTAGTAGTGGTTCATGATGGCCGCCCGACGCGCCACACCGTGAGGAAGAGGAGGTACCGGCACTCCTCCGACGCTCAGCATCCAACCGGCAGGAACGCTGTAGCCGAGCGGGCAGGGGTAGTTTGAGGCGGAAAGTGCCTCCGCCTGGATGAATGTTAGAGTGGTACGGGAAAGCCATGAGAGAGTGGTGAGTTTTTATGTGTTTATGTCAATGGTGTGGCAATGCATACATATATATAGCGAGAAGAAAACATATATCCCTTTAGTCCCGGCCCGTTTTACTAACCGGGACTAAATGGTTCGGGTTTTGTTGGGAAACGGATCATCCCTTTAGTCCCGGCCTGTTTTACCAACCGAGACTAAATGGTTAGGGTTTCGTTTGGACAAATCAGATAGAATCACACGGATCGTGTGTTTCTTTCAAGCGCTTGTGAGTCGTTGGATCCGGGGTGCGTTTCTTTCGAGCTGTTGTGAGCCGTTCGATCAGGGCTACGGTGTGTTTCTTTCGAGCTGTTGTGAGCCGTTGGATCAGGGTGTTTCTTAACCGTTGGATCACACCCTAGCACAACACTTTGTGAGCCAGAGGACCCTATATATAGCCCACCTTCATACACCGGTCAGCTCATCGACCAAATACAAAACATCCGGATTCGCCATCATACGTCCTGCCGTGCATTTGGTATGCATATATGCACCCAGTATACACGGTGGGGCTGTATGATGGCGATACCGATTGTTTTGTTCTACACCCCTTTTTAAGGATTGATACATCATATATTAAGTTCATCGAGCAAATACAAAACATCCGGATTCGCCATCATACGTCCTGCCGTGCATTTGGTATGCATATATGCACCAAGTAGCCACGGTAGGGCTGTATGATGCCGATACCGATTGTTTTGTTCTACACCCCCTCTTTAAGGTTTGCCCCAAAACACATCAGAGATAATATAATTCACATGATCCATTCAACAAAGTTTGGTACAATAAATTATTACACATCAATTATTCCCTTGTGTCCCCGCTTTCTTACGATTTGGCCGTATCCATGGAGCATCCTCATCATTTAACTTAATGCTTGGGTCAGTGTTCACTTTGAAGGGCGGAATTTCTCCAAACATATTATAATCTTCTGACATGTCTGTCTTGTCCTCCACTCCCACGATGTTTCTTTTCCCTGAAAGAACAATGTGGCGCTTTGGATCATCGCATGATGTACTGATAGTTTCCTTATCTTTCCGTTTCCTAGGTTTGCTACTCATGTCCTTCAAATAGAAAACCTGAGCGACATCTTTGGCTAGGACGAATGGTCGTCAAGGTAACCAAGATTGTTGAAATCCACCATTATCATTCCGTATTGCTCGTCCACCTTTACCCCACCTCCTGTTAGCTTGAACCATTTGCACCGGAACAAAGGGAACTTAAATAAGGGTCCATAGTCAAGTTCCCATATCTCCTCTATGTAACCATAATATGTGACCTTTTGCCCAATCTCGGTTGCTGCATCAAAGCGGACACCACTGTTTTGGTTGGTGCTCTTTTTATCTTGGGAGATCGTGTAAAATGTATTCCCATTAATATCGTACCCTTGGAAAGTCGTTATAGTCGAAGATGGTGTCTTGGCACACATGTACAGCTGATCTCCAACATCATTGTCATTCATTAAATGTTTTCGCAACCAACTGCCGAAAGTCCCCATGTGGGCCTTTCTAATCCAGGATTCGGGCTTCCCCGGGTTGTCCGAGCGTAAAATATTCTTGTGTTGGTCGAAGTACGGAGCCACCAAGCTCGAATTTTGCAGAATTGTGTGGTGTGCTTCAGTCATAGAATGACCGTCCATACATATCGTTGATTTCCTTCCGACCGTGCCTTTTCCACTTAGTCTCCCTCGTGCCGCGATTGAGGAATACCAATCGGCTTAAGGTCAGGAATATAGTCAATACAGAACTCAATTACCTCCTCATTTCCATAGTCCCTTTACGATGCTTCCTTCTGGCCTAGCACGGTTACGAACATATTTCTTTAATACTCCCATGAACCTCTCAAAGGGGAACATATTGTGTAGAAATACAGGACCGAGAATTGAAATCTCTTTGACTAGGTGGAGCAGGAGGTGCGTCATAATATTGAAGAAGGATGGTGGGAACACCAACTCGAAACTGACAAGACATTGGACCACATCGTTCTATAACCGTGGTAGATCTTATGGACTGATTACCTTCTGAGAGATTGCATTGAGGAATGCACATAGCTTCACAATGGCTACTCGAACATTTTCCGGTAGAAGCCCCCTCAAAGCAATCGGAAGCAGTTGCATCATAATCACGTGGCAGTCGTGAGACTTCAGGTTTTGGAACTTTTGTCCGCCATGTTTATTATTCCCTTTATATTCGACGAGAAGCCAGACGGGACCTTCATACTGCTCATGCATTCAAAAAAAATGACCTTCTCTTCTTTGGTAAGAGCGTAGCTGGCACGACCTTGAAACCATTCCGGATGCCGGTCATCTGGGTCTTTCAAAAGTTGTTGGTCCTGCCGTGCTTCCTTTGTATCATTTGTCTTCCCATACACCCCAAGAAGCTTAGCAGGTTCACGCAAATATTCTTCGTAACATGCATCACGTCGATTGCAGTGCGGACATCTAGGACTTTCCAATACTATAGCTCCCAAAATATAGATTTCTTCTTCCACATGGTTACGTGCCCGTCAACTCCCAGCAAAACTGATTGTCCGCCAGGACCCTTTCCAAAGATGACTTTCAAATCCTTGACCATATCAAATATCTCAGCACCAGTACGTTCCGCAAGCTTCGGCCGGTGATCTGACTTGCCGTTGAAATGGTTGCCTTTCTTTCTTACATTATGATTTCGGGGAAGAAATCGACGAAGACCCAGGTACACGTTCTTCCTACAATTATCCAAAAATACACTTTCAGTCTCATGTAAGCAGTGCGTGCATGCTTTGTATCCCTTATTTGTCTATCCCGAAAGGTTACTGAGAGCAGGCCAATCGTTGATGGTTACAAAAAGCAACGCTCGTAGGTCAAATTCCTCTTCTTTGTGCTCATCCCACACACGTACACCAGGTCTGCCCCACAATTGTAAAAGTTCATCAACTAATGGCCTTAGGTACACATCGATGTCGTTGCCGGGTTGCTTCGGACCTTGGATGAGCACTGGCATCATAATGAACTTCCGCTTCATGCACAACCAAGGAGGAAGGTTGTAGATGCACAGAGTCACGGGCCAGGTGCTATGGCTGGAGCTCTGCTCGCCAAAAGGATTCATGCCATCAATACTTAGACCAAATCTTATGTTCCTTGCGTCAGCTGCAAAATCTTTGAACTCTCTGTCGATCTTTCTCCATTGCGTTCCATCAGCGGGGTGTCTCAACTCCCCGTCGGACTTACGGTCCTCTTTGTGCCATCGCAACAACTTGGCATGCTCTTTGTTCCTGAACAGACGTTTCAACCGTGGTATTATAGGAGCATACCACATCACCTTGGCGGGAACCCTCTTCCTGGGTTTCTCTCCCTCATGATCGTCACCAGGGTCATCGCCTTAGATCTTATACAGAATGCAGCGCATACAGGGCATGCATTCAAATTCTCGTATTCACCGCGGTAGAGCATGCATTCGTTAATGCATGCATGTATCTTCAGAACCTCTAAACTAGAGAGCAGACAACCTTCTTTGCTTCGTACGTATATGCGGGCAACTCGTTATTCTTCGGAAACATATTCTTCAACATTTTCAGCAAATTTTCAAATGATGAGTCAGCTACACCTTCCCGTGCCTTCCATTTCAGCAAATACAGTGTGCAGCCCAGCTTTTTCAGACTATTATCGCATCCTGGGTACAGCGACTTCGTGTGATCCTCTAACATGCGATCCAAATTCTCCCTCTCCTTGTCAGTTTCGCAGCGTCTCCGTGCATCAGTAATGGTTCGACCAAGATCATCAGCGGGCTCATCATGTGCCTCTTCTTCACCTTCACCAAACCCTTCCCCACCTTCAGCATCATCCTCCATGAAAGTATCACCGAAAGCCTCATGATAGTTGACATCGATATCATCCCCTTCTTCATCTTCTTCCATTCTAACCCCTCTTTCTCCATGCTTGGTCCAACAATTATAGCTTGGCATAAAACCGTGCCAAAGCAGGTGCATGTTAACGACTCTTGAGGAGGAGTAACCTTCTGATTCTTACATTCATCACATGGACAGATAATAAAACCTCGGTGCTTGTTCGCATTTGCCACTACGAGGAAATCTTTCAAACCCGTAGTGAACTCGCCGGAGAGTCGGTTACCGTACATCCATTGCCGATTCATCTGCATTATTATTATATAATGTATATAACCCGTCATGCATTTGTTAAACTAACTAGCTAGAAATAATACAAATCATGAAAGGTTCAAGTTGCTAATCGCGATCGCGGAGGAAAAATAAATGACAAAGCTCAAGTGTGGCTCGGACTTCATATCGTGTGTGTTTCATGCTCTCGGGCATTTCATCGAACACCTTGTGTGCATAGGAGGAACCAAAAGCATACCCACCACCCCCTTGTGAACCAAAAGCATAGAAGTGGCACCAAATGTGGCTAAGTGAAGTGAGATGAGTCCTATATAGGGATGGGCCTTTAGTCCCGGTTGGACTGGCAAACCGCGACTAAAGGCCTTCGGGCCAGCCTGAGGACCTTTAGTCCCGGTTGGCCAGGCCAACCGCGACTAAAGCCCCTCCCGTCCGCCAGCTGTGGACCGAGCGCGCTGGGCCCAGACAGTTGGTCGCGGGTCTCCTCCCGAACCGCGACTAAAGACCCTTTGGTCGCGGTTCGATTATTTTGGGGACTAATGAGGGCGTATGGAAGGCCTATTTTTCCAGTGGGACATGACACATAGGCAAAAATTGACACGTGAACATGATACATAGGCAAAAATCACTGTCAACAAACTCATGACCCATTCAATTGGTCTTTCTTTGTTTTCCGTGGATGACAAAGATTGACACGTGTAAGTGACACATAGGCGAAAATTGACACGTGGACATGACACATAGGCGAAAATTGACACATGGACATGACACATAGGCAAATATCACTACCAACAAACGCATGACCAATTCAATTGGTCTTAGTTAAGCAAAAAAAAAAGTCATACACCAGGTATTACGTGCTATGACTATCTTGTTAATAAAATCATGACTTTTTGCCCAAAAAGTCATATGAATATAGGGATTTAGTACCTCCCAAATATGTCATGACCAACAAATTAAAAATGATCATGGATCTATGACCAGATCATCCACGATCATTATAAAAGGGTCGTGTATCAACTTATTTCTTGTAGTGTACCTTTAGTGCCGATTAATTAGTACCGGTTGACCAACCGATACTAGAAGCCCTCTGGAACCGGTACTAGAAGCCCTCTGGATCCGGTACTGATAGCCTGTTTTCCAATAGTGATTTAGATAATCTGAATTATATTAGCAGGTTAAGATGAGTAGTCATTATTGATTGCGGGGACACTCAATAAAATTGGTTTCTAAAACAAGAGTTCACTATTAATTAATTAAGCTCCCAAGCAAACCACATTTTAGTATAGTAAAATCTTATTAACTGGTTTTTTTCTTCTGTTTTTCAAAAGGGAGGAATCCGAAATAGCAATTTATGGAGGTGAATTTTTTATCGTGTGGGTTGTTGAAATTATGTGTATATTCAAGATAGTTTTCATTTTGTAAGTTTAATTGTTTTGCATGCAAGCAATATTGGTAGAGACAAGATTTTTTTTAGCATAGAGAGTAGATTGACTAGTTGGGCATGTGTAGTACATGGATGGAAGGCAAACCAAGATGACCGGACGCATGGGCCCATCGTACATGCATGCAAAACAAAGATTGGTCACAGCGGGTCGACGAAATATTGTCCGGCTCACGACGTATCTGGCGCGTGAAACTTTCCGTGCTTAGGGCAGGGCAGACATGTAGTAGTTACTTCGCGTGACACAATACGTGTGCTCTAATAAGTCTACTCAATCCCGCCAATCTTATCTTCTCTCTGTATGCTCGTTGTTATTTTACTAGTCACGAGTTAAAAACATGGACCTGCTACCAGGGAATGAAAGGAGTATCTCCATGCATAGGGTTCTACTATGATTGTAATAGTGCACTAGCTACCATCTTTGCTAGAACTGATTCATGTGTTTAGGCTGGGATGAAATGAGACTCAAATCGTAGATAAAAATTGGACCTGAGGGCCCGAGGCTCATGGTTGGGTAATGAGACCGGTGGTGGCACAATTTATACGAGGAGGGCCTGAGGCTCATGATTGGGTAATGACCCTTACACTCCCCTCGAAGATGAAAGTTGACCCCCCTGCTATCCATTTGGATCGGCCCATGCAGGAACAAAGAAGTGCCGAAAGAATGCCATTGAAGGAGCTATGCCAATGAAGGTCTCCCACATGTATGCAAAATAGCATTCAGATGTAGATAGAGAACCCGAATGTCGTACGTCTCGAGCATAGCCATGAAGAAGTGAGAGAATGGTAGAGCCAGGCCCATGAGGATGAAGGAGTGGAACAACTTCATCTCCACTGCTAACCTATCCTATGGGTGGGGCGTAGGACAGTCACGCCGAGCTCATTGAAGGAGGAGCCTACGATCGATCGTATCTTGCCTACTGCCTCCTTGTTGGCCACCCCTCCACCAAATACATCTCACTAGAGGCGCTTCTCGCTAGAAGGTATCACCCTGGCCGACGTAGACGGATTCTTCCCTTTGGAGATCGGCTGGCCCGCTTGGAGGACCCAGAATGGGCATCGGCTTTCCCGGACATGCGACGGCGCTCCCTCAGCATATTGGTACAAAGGCAAAGAAAAAAAAGCAGTAGGGCCCCCTACTCTTCGGGATTTCAGCAATTTGGGAGGCACCGCCGAGCAGGCTATTGCAATGGATGCAGTAATAGCTATATCAAAACCGACACTGTGTCAGGGCGGAGAACATATATGGTTGAATTGTCACCGAGGAACCGTCTGGCTAGGGAGGTCATGCGTGGTGCATCTCAAGTAGCTAGCGTACATAAAAATGTGTCACCTAGCTATGTGGAAGTAGAGCGACAACTCGGGTTTATTTTGAAGTCTTCTCACCGATCACCAACATGTCATCATCGGAGCCGTGTAGAGCTCTTGGCGGAGATGCCATCGAGAGGAAATTATGCGAGCCAAAATTTGAGTCGGGCCGGCGGGAGAATTTCTTTTCTTTTCTTTTGGGCCCAAACCAAACCATCAGACCCAGACCCACTCAACTCCGCAGATCCCCTTTCTGTCCTCCTCCATCCCCTTCTTCTCTAGTGCGCCGCCGCTCCCTCCACCCTCGCTGCCGTCTCGAGCCCTAGGTGCTGGCCTCGCTGCCGTCTCGAGCATGGACAGTCCATTGGTCCAGAGCTCTGTCCCGCCCCAATGGCGCCACCCGTACCAGCACCTACAACAGGGGGCTACCAGTGCCCCTCCTTCGCCCCCTCCTGGGCTCGATGCACCAGCCGTCGGAGGCCATGGAGATGGGAGACCTCTTCCCTCCGCTGCAGTTGAGGAGAACGACCTCCCGCTGCTGTGCAGGAACGGCAGTG
>JAPCYS010001319.1:0-23798 GCA_028641055.1 Alopecurus myosuroides
TTGTGATTTTATACGATTTTAACAGTGGACAGCAGAAATTTGTTTCCTGCGCAGAAATCCGAAATATAGTCTCAACTTTTCAATAGAGGCTTTACTTGGCTCAACAAAGACACAAAATAAAATATACATAGGGGTTTCAAATAGACAACACCCAAGTGCAAAGAAAACAAAAATAAACGACAGAAAACGGGTTGAAAACGGAGAAATAAAACGGGTTGTCTCCGGGAAGCGCTTTTCTTTTAATGCCTTTCAGCTAGGCACAATGATTTTTTTAAAGATTCTCACATAAGAATAAGAGTTGAAGCACAATAAGAGAGCATCAATAAGAAAATGTAAAACAAATTTAAGTCTAACCCACTTCCTATGAAAAATCATCTTGTAGAAAAACAAGTCAACGAAGCACAAAGTGACTAGCATAGGAAGACAAAATAAGTGCAAATTCAAAAATTTCATCATAAAGAGGGGAAAATTCATATTGTTGAGATGCATAAAACCATGTTTCCCTCTGTCATAATAACCTTCAGTAGCATCATGAATAAAATTAGCAATATAACTATCATAAGAAACATTCTTATCATGAGCCACATGCATAAAAGAATTAATACTCTCCACATAAGAATAGTCATTCTTATTAATAGTAGTGGGAGGAAATTCAACAAAATTGCTATCATTATTATTCTCATCACCATAATCATCAAATATAGGAGGCATAGTATCATCAAAATAAATTTTCTCCTCAATAGTAGGTGGACTGAAAATATCATATTCATCATTGTAATCATCATATATAGGAAGAATAATATCATCATAAGCAATAGAATAGTTATCCTCCAAAATGTGTTCATTTGTAAACATATCATCATTTTTACTAGGAGAAGATGTATCAAGCATATAATCATCAGTAGAAAAAGGATTTTCAAACACATCATCCACAAGTTTAGATCTTTCTATATCATCATTTTCAATATCAAAAGTAGTGTGCTTTCCCAATCATGATCACTACTATATGTAACAGGCATAGGCTCATCATCAAAGCAAATTTTCTCCTCCGTGCTTGGGGGACTAAAAATATCATATTCATCAAAACTAGCTTCCCCAAGCTTAGAATTTTCCATAGCATTAGCAATAATGGTGTTTAAAGAGTTCATACTAATAACATTGCCACTAGCATGCAAATAAAGTTCCATAGGTTTTTTAATTTTCTCTTCAAACACTTCATGTTCTAACTCAAGATAAATATTATAAAGCTCTCTCATATTTTTGTTGTTTTCCATTAAGCCTAACTAGTGAAAATAAAAACAAGAAACAAAAAGATATAATTGCAGAATCTAAAGGAAATAACTTTGAGCACTCACACCCGAGGATGTGAGTACCTTTTACCTTACCTCCCCAGCAACGACGCCAGAAAAGAGCTTGATGTCTACGCACGCTTATATTCTTGTAGACAGTGTTGGTCCTCCAAGTGCAGAGGTTTGTAAAACAGCAGCAAGTTTCCCTTAAGCGGATCACCCAAGATTTATCGAACTCAGGGAGGTAGAGGTCAAAGATATCCCTCTCAAGCAACCCTGCAATTAAGATACAAGAAGTCTCTTGTGTCCCCAACACACCCAATATACTTGTTAGGTATATAGGTGCACTAGTTCGGCGAAGAGATAGTGAAATGAGAGTAATATGGATGGTATAAGTAATAATAGCAATCTGAAATAAATATGGCAGCAAGCAAACATGTAGCAGAACAGGCGGAAAACAGTGTTTCAATGCTTGGAAACAAGGCCTAGGGATCCTAATTTCAATAGTGGACACTCTCAACAATGATCACATAATTGAATAACTAAATATCTTCTCTTCATTAACCATTGCGTAGGGCTGCAAAAGCATTCCTTAAAGTAAGCATTCCCATGTCTAGTTAACCCCACGCGGTCACTATGAGCGCCCTAGAAGGTACTAGACAAACACCACAATTCATAGAGGAGACACACACGATGTGCACACTGTCACCTTCACACCGCGGGACAAGGTGACTCCAAAGCTCACATTAATAAAACACTTGAGTAGCACAAGATGAAGAGTAACATCTACTTATTCAACTAGATTACAAAGCTCACGATCACATATAGATCACACCATGGGAGAGAGAGATGAACCACATAGCTAACGGTAGATCCCTCAGCCTCGGGGGAGAACTACTCCCTCCTCATCATAGGAGACAACAACGACGATGGAGATGGTGGTGGAGTCGATGGAGATGGCTTCTTGGGGCACTTCCCCGTCCCGACAGGCTGCCAGAACAGATATCTGTCCCCCAAAACCTGTCAGCGGCGGCGGAGGAGCTACGGATGTATTTTGTGAAAAAGGTCAATTCTTTTAGGGGTTCCCTCGGGGGAGTATAAATAGGCGAAAGGGCAACATCGGTGGGTGGTCAGGGGGCCCGCACCACCATGTGGCGCCACCAAGGGATTGGCCGCGCCACCCTGTGGCCCCCCTCCGGGGCTCTTCGGGACTTCTGGATGCTTCTGGAGATTCTAAGACTTCCGGGCTTCGAATTTTCCAATTCCAAGAATATTTCCAGAACAACTTTTCTGAAACTAAAAACAACAAAAAACAGGGAACCGACTCTATGGCATCTTGTCAATAGGTTAGTCTGGAAAATCGATAAAAATGACATAAAGAAGGGAGAAAACATGTAGCAATTGGCATAATATCATCATGGAACATCAGAAATTATAGATACGTTGGAGACGTATCAATAAGGTTTAGGGCTTAATACTTAATTCAATGTACACATGGAATTTACTTGTTTGCGTTAGGCTTTCCACATTGACAAAACTTATCACAGTAATTTAATTTACAAAAGAGAGTAATGTGATTGTTTTAGAGGTCTATCAAAAGTATTATGGGTTTGTCATGGTCACATATATCACACAAGGTTTGGCTTAGAAATCAAAACCATGATTTATTCCATGGCTTTGGGTACTAGGGTTTCAAGCAATTCACAATATGACCTGTAAATTTACAAAGGGTCTTGGCCTATGGGTTTATGGTCCAAAATTTATTTTAACATGTGGTTAACATGAAATTGGTGTCGGTTTGATCAAAATTATCATACAACAATTTTCTAAAGGGGGTTTTCATCGAACACCAGTTAAAGTATAGTGATTGACTACTATGGGTGGTTTATATGGGAAAGATTACATGGAATGGGTTCTCTGGTCACAAATAGTTTGGGTACTGGTTTATCTGGTCTAAGGTTACTAAATGGAACAATTCTCCAGAAGAAAACTAATTAAAATTATTTATAAAATTAAAACTAGGTGCAAAATACCCAAATGGTTATTTAAATTCTAAATTCCATTTTAATTGGTTCAATTATTATGATGGGACAGAGGGTATGAAAGTACACATCCTAAGGATTCCAAAACTATTTTATTTGCAATTTGTTTGGTTTGTAGAATTTGAATTATGCCAGAATTCATCAAACAAGCATATTTAAATTTGAACCAATTTAAGTTTGTCAAATTTGAATTTGGACAGTGCCAAAAGTTTCTACATGTTTTGATGATTTCAAAAAGGCCAATTTTGCTAAATTTGGACTTATGGATCAAAATTTATGATGGTTGCAAGTTGTAGGGACTTTTCTGTAAAACTGCCAAATATTTCTATTCACAAAGAAACCAGAAAAGGCTATTACACGTGGCATCTTCTGACTGGTTGGTCATGCTGACTGGGCAACGCTGACTGGGTTAAGTGGATGCATATGGGCCGTCAGATCCAGATCTAATGGACCTAAGGTTGTACCTCTTTGGATCTAAGCCTATGCGCACGTTTCAGATCGGACGGCTAGAATAGATCGGAGGGGGCTCACCGGAGGGGATGTCACCGAAAAATGGCACCTTGGCGGCGCTGGCGCTCGATAGTTCACTGCGATGGCGCTCCCGAGGTCTCCTTGCTCAATGGAGAACACCACGGGGCGCAGCATTCCACGGCGAGACAACGGTGCGGGCGGAGCTCTCGTTGGCAGCCTCTATCAATGAGGATGTGCGGACGGAGGAGGCGATGGCTCCGCTGAGATGTGGAGGCTCTCGTGCGTGACGATTCGCTGCACGAAAAATTTGTGCAAGAGCACGGTAAGACGCGCAAAGGGGAGAGGAAGGGGATGGAGGCAATCCCGTGCTCGGGGATGTGCTCACCTGGCCGGAAATGGAGGAGCACGGCAGCAAAATGAGGGTCTCCGGCGATGAATTTCTCTGGCCTCGCGGCACCATTCTTTTTAGAGAGGGGGGGAAGAGAGAGGGCGTCCAGGGGCACGTAATGAGGGGATTTCTGGAGACGAGGAGGGCGTGGGTGAGGAGATCGAGTCGTGGACGTTTCGGCCGATTGTGGGCGAGTTTTTCGGACGGAGGTGGGAGACGCTAACATCCGGGGTGACGTCATCAAGAGGGGCCCACCTGTCGGTGGCAGAAATGGAGAGAAGGCCGGGGCAAGGGTGGGCTGCTGTTGGACTGCTTTGCGCTGCGCGCTCGCGGGGTTGTTGGTTGGGCTGCTTGGCTGGACCACTGGGTTTCTGCGCGCGCTGGGCAGCAGATAGGAAGGGGCTTCGGCCTGCCTGTGCTTCTTTTTTTTTATCCTTTTTCTGATTTCTTAATTAAATCATAACTTTTATTTGGAAACTTCAAATGGCCTCAAACCAATTTCTAAATTCTTGTAAAATAATTTTCCTTCAATTATGAACATAAATATGTAGTTTCCAACACATTTCAAAATTGAATTCTAAAAATATGGATAATTCCTTAATAGTGCTAAAAAATCATTTTTTAAAAAGGAAAATAGTGAATGATTGGAAAATGATTTTATAAGATTTCAGAGACATTTTGTAAGTCAAACATTTCTTTCCAATGTCATTTTAACTTCTTTGCAAAACCAAAATAATTTTTATAAACCCTTTATTGGTTATTACTTGGTATAATATTTGAAGGGCAGTATGAAAACATTTTTATTGACATGAAACGTTTTCGGAGGCATGAAGAAAATATTAGAGATAATAATTCTCTGGTTTTTAATATCATAAATATTTTCATAGATATTAATGGGTGGAAAACATGTTTGTAAATAGGTTTGATAGAATAAATATTTTCTCTTTATAATGAAAACATGAGCTAAACATGCATCAAAACTATATTATTTCAACTCAAATCAAGCATGCAAACTCACATAAGCTATCACCTACAGTACCAGAATACTCAAGAAATACTCCACCAAATAAAATTCTACTTGGATAATCGGAGGAGTCACATACCAGAGAGCAAATGCACCAAATTTCAGCAACAATGGTGGGCTGAGTAAAGAGATCGAAAAATCTCGAGGAATAACAGCAAGAACTCGGGTTCGAGGAAATGTTTTGAGTTTGTGGGGTGCGAGAGGAATCTTTGGCAAGGGAGAGAGTTAGTGGACGGCCAGGGGCCCCACACCATGTGCTGGCGCCACCAGGGGCAGGTCACGCCCCATATGGTGTGCCTAACTGGTGGGTTCCCCCTGGGGTCTCCCAGGTAGCTCTCTGCCTCATTTTTGACATAAAAATTTATTATAATTTTTCTGGAATTTTTCGAGAAACTTTATTTTTGAGGTATTTCCAGAATTTAATAATTAATTAAAACCCAGAAAAACAAATGTGGAAATGTGGAAAACAAAACCAAAACCAGAACTACAGAGGGTCTAAGACACTCCAATGGAAAAATATCCAAAGAAAACAAAGGTGGAAGTGGTGAAAACAAAAATATGGATGGATAAACCAGGCATAACCATAATAATCAATGTGAAAACATGAGAAAAACATGACTATGGATGGTGGAAAACATGATTATACTAAAGTAGCAAGGTGATAACAGAAGTAACCATGGTGAAAACATAATGGGGAAGGTGAAAACATAGTGAAAATATTGTCCTCTTCATTCAAAATCACTTTGTTAACAAGGTTGATCAAGTCTTGTTACCAGAATAATTTATACGAAGCAAAACTTTCCTAATCACTAAGTAATTATGTTACCTCAACCTTGATAGACATAGTACCAATCATAATAATTTCATATTATTTTGGTGGTACTGGAATGGGACAATAAAATTCTCCAACCTTGATGGTCTCAATATTTTCAATTGAATTTAGACCATATCTTCTATCAATCTTCTTGAAAAATAAACAGTATGCTCTTTATCTTTAACATTGAAAGTTACTTTTCCTTGATTGCAATCAATAATAGCCCCTGCAGTGTTAAGAAAAGGTCTCCCAAGAATAATAGACATATTATCATCTTCAGGCATTTCCAACACAACAAAGTCAGTTAATATCAAACAACTAGTAGCAACTTGAACAGGAACATTCTCGCATACACCAAAAGGAATAGCAGTAGGTTTATCATCCATTTGCAAAGATATATCAGTAGGTATGATTTTTTCAAGAAAGAGCCTTTTATAGAGAGAAAAAGGCATAACACTAACTCCAGCTCCAAAGTCACATAGAGCAGTTGTAACATAATTAATTTTAATGGAACAAGGAATAGTAGGAATACCAGGGTCTGCAAGCTTCTTTGGAATCTTACCATTAAAAGAGTAATTAGCAAGCATGGTATAAATTTCCTCATTAGGAATCTTTCTTTTGTTTGAGACAATATCTTTCATATTTGAACAAGGAGGAAGTTTAATAACATCAGTCAAAGCAATTTGAAAAAACAGAGGTTTCATCCGCTCACAAAACTTGTCATGATGTTCTTCTTCCTTTGATTTGTGTTTCTTATTAGGAAAAGGCATTACTTTTTGTACCAAAGGTTGTCTTTCTTTGCCATGTTTATTAGCAATAAAATCTTCCTTAGTATACTTCACAGTTTTAGATTGCTTTTCAGGTTCAGCTACAGTTTCTTCTTTATAAGAAGCATCACTTTTATCATTACTACTTTCAGTTTCAGCATCAGAAATAGATATACTATTAGGATATTTAGCAAGTTCAGGAGATTCTGCAACAGTTTTATGTTTCTTCTTCTTTTTCTTAGAAGGAGAACTATTGTTTTTAGGTTGCTGAGAATCTTGTTCAATTCTTTTAGGATGTCCTTCAGGATACAAGGGGTCCTGAGTAGAAACACCACTTCTAGTAATTATTTCATAGACATGTTTTTCTCTAGAAGCATTAGCTAGCATATCTTTTTGCACTTTAGTGAGTTGATCACTTTGAGTTTGAACCATATGAAAATGTTTAACACGCATTTTAACACCATTAGAGGTTCTCTCAATAATACCATGCAAATTATCAATAACTCTAGAGTTTTCCATTAGATGGTTTTGCACTCTCATATCAAAGTTGTCCTGCTTAACAACATTATTATCAAATTCATCTAAGCATTGATCGGGTGGTTTAAAATAGGGAATATCTCTATTATCAAAGTATTGGAGAGAGTGTACCTCAACAGTTGATAGATGAGGAATGGGCTTACCTAATTCTTCTATAGGAGGTAAATTCTTCACATCTTCAGATTAATACCCCTCTGTTTAAGAGATTTCTTAGCTTCCTTCATCACTTCATCATTTAATTCAATCATCCCTATCTTCTTGGGTGTTGGTATTGGTGTTGGCTCTGGTGTAGGTGTAGGCTCAGGTATATTCCAATCATCGTTATTTTTGGCTATTTTAGCCATTAATTCCTCAACTTCTTCTGGAGTTCTTTTCCTGAAAACACAACCAGCACAACTATCCAGGTATGTTCTAGATTCAACAGTTAGTCCATTATAAAATATATCTAAGAGCACATTTTTAGGTAGTGGATAGCCATGGCTAGATTTATCAAAGAACAAAACCTTGTCCAAGATTCAGGCAATTTCTCTCCTTCAATTTTCTCAAAGTTAAAGATGTCATGCACAGCATGTTGGGCACTAGCAGGAAAATATTTTTGAAAGAAAGCATTAACCAAATCCATAGGACTAGTAATAGATCCAGGTGACAGATTGTTAAACCAAGTTTTATCTTCATCTTTCAATGAGAAAGGGAAGATCTTGGTAACAAAATAAGTACGCAATTTAGTATCATCAGAAAATAAACTACTCAAAGATGAAAGATCATTTATGTGTATCATAGCACTGTTACTTTAAGTTCCACAAAAAGGTTCATTCTCAACAATAGATATATAAGATAAATCTAGAGAGAAATCATAATCCTTGTCTCTAATGTGTATGGGAGATGTGGTAAACTTAGCATCAAGATAAGATTTATATTTAACAGCATGTCTCGCAAGAAGACTCTTAAGAGCACTTCCACCGGTAGTAGCTTGAGATTCTTTAATAAAATCATCATTAAGTTCAATATAGGTTTCATCAAGATCATCAATAAACTCAGGTGATCTAACAGGTGTACTAATATTTTCAACAAGAATTTCAGCACTTTCAATTTGTTTGGATTTAGAAATTGTAGCATCTAGGAAAGGACCTAAAGAACCAATATCATCAAGCATAGTAGAAGCATCATCAAAAGTATCAGAGGCATTTTCAGACTCAGCAGAAGTAACAGTATGTGTAGCATGTGGTGATGTAAGCAGCTTACTGATACGTCATAAACGTATCCCTAATTTCTGATGCTCCATGATCATATTATGCCAATTGCTACATGTTTTCTCCCTTCTTTATGTCATTTTTATCGATTTTCTGGACTAACCTATTAACAAGATGCCACAGAGCCAGTTCCCTGATTTCTGCAATTTTTTTAGTTTAAGAAAGTTTGTTCTGGAAATATTCTCGGAATTGGAAAATTCGAAGCCCGGAAGTCCTATTTTCCCCGGAAGCATCCAGAATACCGAAGAGGAGCCGGAGAGGGGCAGCAGGGGCGCCACACCATAGGGTGGCGCCGCCCCCTGGCCGCGCCAGCTATGGGTGTGGGGCCTCCCGGCCTCCATCGCCTTTGCCCTTTCGCCTATTTAAGCCCCCCGGATGGAAAACCCTAAACACCTGATCAAAATCCCCGAAAAAGTTCCGCAGCCGCCGTCACTGTCAACCCCAGATCAGGGGGTTGTAAAGCTTTTTTCGGCACCCTGCCGGAGAGGAGATCATCACCGGAGGCTTCTACATCACCATGCCTGCCTCCGGAGTGATGCGTGAGTAGTTCATCCTTGGACTATGGGTTCGTAGTTGTAGCTAGATGGTTGTCTTCTCCTCATATGCCTCCATGTTTAGATCTCGTTAGCTGTCTATCATGATCGAGATTGATCTTATGTAGTTCTCTGTGCTGTTTTGTTGGGATCCGATGAATATTGACCTTATGCCAAGTTGATTATAGTCTTTATTTGCATATATTATTTGTGATCTTGCATGCTCTCTGTTGCTAGTGGTTATTTTGGCCAAGTAGTTGCTAGTGACTCCAAGAGGGGGTATTTATGCTCGATAGTGGGTTCATGCCTCCTTCTTGCCTTGCTCGAGTGATAGAAACGTGAAGGGGGAGGATGTGCTATTGCCATTAGGGAGAAAACAGCGGTGAGAGTGCCAGCGTGCATAATCATTGCTTACATTACACACTTTGTTTAATGCAATTATCTGTTGCTTGCAACTTAACACCTGAGGGGGTTCGGATGATAACCTGAGGGGGGATTATTAGTCATAGATGTAGATGGATGTCAGTCTATGTATCTTGTTGTAATGCCCGCACTAAGTAGCATAGTAATCTTCATGTCATATTGTGCACTATGGTGCAACCTTTATTTGTCAATTTCCCAGCTGTAATCTATTCACCCAACATGTTATCTTTTATGGAGAGACACCACTAGTGAAACTACGAACCCCGATCCATTTTCCACACTGAAAAAACCACAACAATTTCCTGCTTTCTTTACTTTCTGCAAGCATACACTATTTTTCCACGCTATATCTCT
The DNA here is from genome assembly GCA_028641055.1 of Alopecurus myosuroides. Lineage (NCBI taxonomy): Eukaryota > Viridiplantae > Streptophyta > Magnoliopsida > Poales > Poaceae > Alopecurus > Alopecurus myosuroides. The sequence goes on from JAPCYS010001319.1 coordinate 9,893, forward strand.
AATATTTGTTTTCAGCAAAACCGGTGAGATTGACAACCTCACTATACCGTTGGGGCAAAGTATTTTGATTGTGTTGTGCACAGGTTCCACGTTGTTGCTGACACCGGTGAAGCGCTAGCACCACCGTCAGTGGCATCAACCTTCCGAAGATTTTCTTTGTCCTACTGGATTGATAACCCTGGTTCTTTACTAAGGGGAAAACTCCTACCGCTGTGCTCATCACACCTTCCTCTTGGGGTTCCCAACAACGCAGAGAAAGGATTTAACTCTGCCAGCAACAAGGATTTTTCTGGCGCCGTTGCCGGGAGGAAGGGGAGTCTTCTGGCAAGGGGAGTCTCTCACTCTCAACCTCTTTATTTTGTTTATTGTCTTGTTTTTATTTTTGTCTTGTTTTTCTTCTCTTTATCAAAAACACAAACAAATTAGTTTACTTCATAGTTGTTATTTTTGCTTTATCATGCTTGCTATCAATGTTTGATGTCTTTGAAACTAGATCTTTTAGGCAAGGTGGGTTCACGGATGAACAACAAAAACATTATAAGGAACACCGCTTGTCACAAAAAGGGATACACTTGTGGGAGCAAATTAATAAATTGCATGATTATGCTAAAAACTTGTGCTCTACTTATAATGTTACTTATTGCTTTGATAAATCTTGTTGTTGTAGGAGGTATAAACACATCTCTTTTCAATGTGAGTATAATGATAATGTTACCATATCTTCTTATGTTAAGGGAAATTATGAATTATATGAACAAATTGAAGAATTTATTGCTTAGAAGGGTGCATTCGAAATTGCCTATTTGCTTGAAAGTATTGATGATGCACCTTATAAATATGAGATTTATGCTATAGTTGAATATTGCTTTGATAATTACAAGGATTGTAATTACTACATAATGGAATATCTTAATAAATGCTCTCAACCTAAGGAAGAAATTAATGCCTTGCAGGACCCTATGGAAGAAGAAACTGCTGAATCTGGAAGCTCATTGGATGAAAAAGAGGAGGAGAGTGATGATCAAGAGGAGGAAGAATGGAGCTACCCATGTGTACGTCTCAATGATAGTAACTATTTAACTCATACATTATTTGATGAAATTGATACTTGCTATACTTTTGACCTTGATACTACTATGAATGAAACTTGTGAGAATGATATTGCTATTGTTATGTATAATAATCCATGCTACTTGGATAAATCTCATGATAATGCTCTTGATGATGGTCCTATGTTACTTGCTGTTATGAATTATAATGTTGCTGAAAATAAGATTTCTATAATGTGTCTTACACCTTTTATGAGTGATCAATCATCTTTCTTTGCTATTTCTAAAAGTGGGAAAAAACAGGAGCTGGTTTTAAATTTTGATCCCACTATTTTTGAGCTTGATATGAATTGTATGCTTTTAGACCATGACAAACATGCTTTATGTGATAATTATGTTGTTGAGTTTGTTCATGATGCTACTGAAAATTATTACGAGAGAGGAAAATATGGTTGTAGGAATTTTCATGTTACTGATACACCTCTCTTTTTGTTGAAAGTTTTTGAAGTTGCTCTTGTTCTACCTTCCCATGATCTCTAGTTTGAGCTTCTTTAATTTATTTATTTACAAGATTCCTATGCATAGGAAGTGGGTTAGACTTAAATTTGTTTTGTTATTGCTTCTTGATGCTCTCTTTTGCTTCAATTCATACTTCTTATGTGAGCATCTACTTGATTCCACCTTTTATGCCTAGCTGAAAGGCGTTAAAGAAAAGCTCAACCGGGAGACAACCCGTTTTATTTCGCTGTTTTCAACCCGTTTTATTTGGTTTGCTTTGCACCTGGGTGTTGTCTATTTCCTTAGCAACCCTGCTGTATCTTTTCTTTTGAGTTTTCGTTGAGCCAAGTAAAGCCTCTAGTGGAAAGTTGAGCCTATATTTCGGATTTCTGCGCAGGAAACAGGTTTCTGCTGTCCACTGTTAATTCCGTTAAAAATCATAGAAAATTCAAAATAACCTGAGATTTTTTGTGCTTAATACTGAGTTATATAAGCAACTTTTCTTAGAATAACACTTTTTTATTTGAGCAACATAAGATATTTGAAAAAATCGATCTTTACCTGTCGTTCTGTTTTGACAGATTTCTGCCATTTATCGCATTTGCATCTTAATCTCTTTATGTTGGTGTTCTTTTGAGAAAAAGAGTTTTGAAAGAAGTTGTGACAGTAGATGTGTTTTTGATTGTTATACTTGTGTTGAAACTGAACCATGTGAATTTATTATTTCAATTGCACTAACGTTGCTAATGAAGATTGTGAGAATTTTGATGTGAAGGAAGTTTTCAAGGGTCAAGAGAAGAGGATGATATGATGTGATCAAGAAGAGTGAAAAGCCTAAGCTTGGGGATGCCCCGGTGGTACATCCAAGCAAATTCCAAGAAGACTCAAGCGTCTAAGCTTGGGGATGCCCAAGGCATCCACTTCTTCATCAACAAATTATCAGGTCACTTCTAGTGAAACTATATTTTTATTCGGTCGCATCTTATATGCTTTACTTGGAGCGTCTTTTATTTTTGTTTTCAGTTTGCTTTTGCTTTCAGTTTGTTTTTACTTTCATAATAAGCTTGGTTGGATCCCAGCATTCTTTTATTGGAGAGTGACACACTCCGCTTTTTCTTGAGAATACGTTGTATTCTTAGTCCCGGTCTAGCTGCTGCATTTATTCAGCTCTTGCATCTCTTGTTAGAGATGTTAGTTTTAGTAGTATTATTTGAGTACTCTCATGTTTGCTTGATGTATCATAATTTTTTTTTAAAGCATGTTTTGTATGGTGCTTGTTGGGAGAAACAAAAAACTGCTGCTTGAAGTAGAATTTATAACAGTACTAGCAGAAGCTTGTATAGACTGTGGCTAGGACTTTTTCATGCCATGCTAAATGTTATTTTAGTTTTAAAGCCTTGTGGTTATTCAATAGCATGATTAGCCTCAAATAGCTGAGAGTGTTTAATATGTATTGAAAGATTCATGAGTTGTTCTTGTCATAGTAAAGCATCAATATATGGTATTCTCTTTCGAATGTTTTATTTGGATGACTTGGCGCATGCTCACACCATGTTTATGACTACAAACCAGTCAGGAATAGCCTCCATAACCACTTAGTTTTTGAACTTGTGATACTGCTTATGTTTTAATTAATGATGCTTATGTCGCTATGCATGATTATGGATCTTATGCTCTCTTGATTTGTCGCTCCCAGTCTTTTGCTAGCCTCCACCTGTACTGAGTATAAGCTCTACTCATGCATACAAACTCCCTTAAGCCAAAGTTTTTCCCATTGTGTCCACCATACCCACCTACATGTGGTATTTAACTGCCATTCCAAAGTAAATTGCTCACGTGTTACCTTTAAAACCTTCAAAACTACTCCTGCTTTATGTTCTTGTTTTTGCTCATGAGGACGTAAATAGAGAATCTTTATCCCACTTTTTGATTGGATTTCACACCATGGATTAGTGGCGTCATCCGCTTATCCAAATGATAGAAGAGCTGACAGCGGGGTGCCCAGCCCCAAATTAATGCATACAAATTCTCTTCACTATTTTTGCCCCTGATTTATCAGTCAAAGCATAATTGTGTAAACAAAAGAGAAAGAGGGATGACCTTCTACACCAGTTGCGTCCTTCACCATGGCATCCACTCTTGTGAATCCAGTTGACTTGTGACGTACTGTATTTTGTGTTTACCAATCGTTGATATTAGCATACATCTCCCAAAATATAGACATTCCTCCACAAATGTCAAACTTTTAATACCTCTGTTTAACAAAATAAAAGCTCTAGCACATGAGTGATCCCCGCTTCCCTCTGCGAAGGGCCTTTCTTTTACTTTTATGTTGAGTCTCCATCTTCTAACTTTATGCACAGTTGAGAGAGCATTTTTGCCATTCTGAGTTCTATGTGCATTTGTCCCATAAGCATCAATAATTACTTCATGATGTGATATTATTTGTTCTAGTCTTCCTCTTGAACTTTGAAGGTGTCCTGGCATTTATGTTTTGCCCCACTCTTAAGGACTATTGAAGTATCACTTTGCCATGCTTTCTCTATACCTGAAACAAACGTTTACCTTTCTTTGCATTATTATTCATGATCCTTTATTTGAGTTACTCTTCGTGATGCAAAGTAATTGCTATGCTTTATAATTAAAGTTTTATTTATCATGCCTATGTTTAAATCTTATGATCTCAGCGTGCATATGCTTTTACATTAGGTTGATCAAGTTTGTGCTAGTAGCATGCCACCTCAGAAATTATTGTTTTATCTTTTACCTACTCGAGGACGAGTAGGAACTAAGCTTGGGGATGCTTGATACGTCATAAACGTATCCCTAATTTCTGATGCTCCATGATCATATTATGCCAATTGCTACATGTTTTCTCCCTTCTTTATGTCATTTTTATCGATTTTCCGGACTAACCTATTAACAAGATGCCACAAATCCAGTTCCCTGTTTTCTGCTGTTTTTTTAGTTTCAGAAAAGTTGTTCTGGAAACATTCTCAGAATTGGAAAATTCGAAGCCCGGAAGTCCTATTTTCCTCGGAAGCATCCAGAAGACCAAAGAGGAGCCGGAGAGGGGTAGCAGGGGGCCACACCATAGGGTGGCGTGCCCCTGGCCGCGCCAGCTATGGGTGTGGGCCCCCGGCCTCCACCGCCTTTGCCCTTTCACCTATTTTAGCCCCTCGGATGGAAAACCCTAAACACCTGATCAAAATCCCCGAAAAAGTTCCGCATCCATCGTCACCGTCAACCCCATATCAGGGGGGTTCTGAAGCTGTTTCCGGCACCCTGCCGGAGAGGAGATCATCATCGAAGGCTTCTACATCACCATGCCTGCCTCCGGAGTGATGCGTGAGTAGTTCATCCTTGGACTACGGGTTCTTAGTTGTAGCTATATGGTTGTCTTCTCCTCATATGCCTCCATGTTTAGATCTCGTGAGCTGCCTATCATGATCGAGATTGATCTTATGTAATTCTCTGTGTTGTGTTTGCTGGGATCCGATGAATAATGACCTTATGCCAAGTTGATTATAGTCTTTATTTGCATATGTTATTTGTGATCTTGCCTGCTCTCCTTTGCTAGTGGTTATTCTGGCCAAGTAGTTGCTAGTGACTCCATGAGGGAGTATTTATGCTCGATAGTGGGTTCATGCCTCCTTGTTGCCTTGCTCGAGTGACAGAAACGTGAAGGGGGAGGATGTGCTATTGCCATTAGGGAGAAAACAGCGGTGAGAGTGCCCGCGTGATAATCATTGCTTACATTACACACTTTGTTTAATGCAATTATCTGTTTCTTGGAACTTAATACCCGAGGGGGTTCGGATGATAACCTGACGGTGGATTATTAGTCATAGATGGAGATGTATGTCGGTCTATGTATCTTGTTGGAATGCCCGCACTAAATAGCATAGTAATCTTCATGTCATACTGTGCACTATGGTGCAACCTTTATTTGTCAATTTCCCAGCTGTAATTTGTTCACCCAGCATGCTATCTTTTACTTAGAGACACCACTAGTGAAACTACGAACCCCGGTCCATTTTCCACACTGTTAAACAAACCACAACAATTTCTGGCTTTCTTTACTTTCTGCAAGCATACACTGTTTTTCCACACTATACGTCTAATCTTTGTTTTCAACAAGACCGGTGAGATTGACAACCTCACTGTACAGTTGGGGCAAAGTATTTTGATTGTTGTGTGCAGGTTCCACGTTGTTGCTCACACCGGTGAAGCGCCAGCACCACTGTCAGTGGCATCAACCTTTCGAAGATTCTCTTTCTCCTACTGGATTGATAACCCTGGTTCTTAACTAAGGGTAAAACTCCTACCGCTGTGCTCATCACACCTTCCTCTTGGGATTCCCAATAACGCAGAGAAAGGATTTAACTCTGCCAGCAACACTTACTTATAACAGACGGTGAATCAAGAGCAACAGAGGTGTTCAGAATTGTACCTCTCCTTGTAGTGGATGGTAATATAGGAACTTTTCCATCACGAGTCTTGCCCATGATGAAAGGCCTGCAGCGAACAATATCACGATCAAGTGAACAAATAAATAAAGCTATGTTCCTTGGCAACATCGCCAGAAAATAGTATTGATGACCCGCAAGTATAGGGGATCGCAACAGTCTTCGAGGGAACTAAAACCCAAATTTATTGATTCGACACAAGGGGAGCCAAAGAATATTTATAATCGTTAACAACTGAGTTGGTAATTCAGCCGCACCTTAAAGTAGACTTGCTCGCAACAATTTATCAGTGGTAACAGTTTTATAGTAGCAATAGTAGTGAAATAACAACAGTAGTAAAATAGTAACAACAATAACAATCGTGAAAACAACAGTAGCAATTGTGAAAACACCAGGATGAAAATACTGTAGGCATAGAGGATGGATGAACGGGCGTTGCATGGTTAAGGTAGTTCATGTAATAATAATAATGTGGGCATTGCAGATAGATCATAACAAAGCACCCAAGTTCTAGGCAAACCATAGGCATGTGTTCCAATTTAGTCGTACGTGCTCGCAATGAGAAACTTGCACAAAATCTTTTGTCCTACCAGCCTGTGGCAGCGGGGCCTCTAGGGAAACTACTGGTAATTAAGGTGCTCCTTTTAATAAAGCACCAGAGAAAAGAATTAACACTCCATGAACACATGTGATCCTCACATCACAACCATCCCATCCGGTTGTCCCAATTTCTGTCACTTTGGGGCCTCGGGTTCCGGACAACAATGTGTGTAAACAACTTGCAGATATGATAAAGAAACATAATTATACTCATGAAAAAATAACATGTTCAGATCTGAAATCATGACACTCGGGCCCTAGTGACAAGCATTAAGCACAACAAGTTGCAACAACGGTAGAAAACACTAACAATAGATACTGGGCACTATGCCCTAACAATCTGGCATTATTACATGACCAATGTCATCCAATCCCTTCCACCCCTCTCAGCCTACAGCGGTGTTTACTCACACATGGACGGGGGAATCATGGATGGTTGATGGAGAAGAGGTGGCGGTGTCGATGGCGATGATATCCTTCGAATCCCCGTCCCGGCAGGGCGCCAGAACAAGAACTTCTGATCCCCGAGTTGGGTTTCGAGGCGGTGGCGGCGCTCTGATGTGTTTCTGTGGAATATGACAAACCCCCCCACATTTTACATTCGCGAGACATAAAGACTCCCTGATACGTCCAAAACGTATCTCCTTTTCTAAACACTTTTCTTATTGTTTTCCTATAAACTTGTGAGTTTTGGATACCACTAACACGAACTAACGATGTTTTCAGCGGAATTACCTTGGTGTCTCGTTTTTTTTGCAGAAAAATCAACTTTTGGGAAATTGCCAAGAAAAGACCCCATTGAGCTTATATCACCAGAAGACCCCGGGATCCAGAAGGACACCTGGAGGGGGGCAGGAGGGGCCCAGACCACCCTTGGCGTGCCCCCCTAGGCCGCACCGCCAGGTGGTGTGGGGGCCACCCCCACCCCCTAGGACTCCCATTTCGACTACATTTTGGGTCGGGGGTGGAAAGAGGGATGCGAGAAACCCTCCACCTCGATCCCTTTTTTGACACCGCGGAAACCGCCAGGGCGGAGTCTCCGGCCTAAGCCCCGGAGTCTTCGGTGTACCGGAGTCTTCGTGCTTAGTGTAAGGACCCCCGAACCACTGTTCAAGGACCTTCGATATGCATACATTAACGATCCCAGATCACACCAGTCGTGAACAACATATCAAGTTGGCATTCAGATACACATCCATTACACGTTTGCAACAAGACTTACACAAGGAACATGGTCACATGACCAAGTCTACACAACTGCCACGCAGGGAAAACACACAACACACACAACGGAAGACTAAAATACACACAACATAGTAGAGCCCAAATCACGCCTTAAGCTATAGGCTGCTGACCGAGAGATGATCCTAGTTCGCAAAGCCATCAGTGCAGTACTCCTCCTCGTAGATCTCCTCCTAAGACTCCTTCTCGAAGTGTGGCAAGTAAATACCAGGGACGAAACCAATATGAGTACGTTTGAAGGTACTCAGCAAGACACCCATCATGTAGCTTACCAAATGCAAGTATGCTTATATGGTGGAATAGGTAAGCTATACATAGGGTTCACTATCCATGATATATGAAAGATACATCATAGTTGGTTTTAAAAATTCTCTGTATCCTTGTTGAAGAAGATACTTCAAAAGAAAATAATATAGTTTTCTTTCTCTTGTAGATATCACATGTACAAGAGGTTTTGTAAAACTTTGTTAAAAAGAAAGTTTTCTCTTTGCAAAACTTCTTGGAATCAACTTACAGTTTTTGTTTAGAAAAGAAAGATTTTGTTTGCAAAACTTCTTGTAAAACAACTTCTGGCTTTTCTTCAACAGTACCTCCACGGTACAAAGTTTCTCCTTTTCAGCACTTCACAAGTTCAACTCCTTTTTCAAAACATCCTTTTTGAAAACATTGACACAATGCAAGCTACATGGCCATTCAACTGTCCATATCCGAGGACACGGCTATTCAGAATAGTTTGACTCTGCAGAGGTGTACACAATCCACAAGATCCAATCATCTGCCATGAACCACCCATGGATCGACACAGCGATATGCAAGCATCATATAAATGATCCCAACTGTCCACTCTGATCAAGCTAGTGAATTCTTATCCCTTCAGTTGGGTGCAATCTCCCTAGCACCGGGTCCCACCCCGCCACGTCAGGAGACCCAACTATCGCACCCGGAGGAGAACTTAATCCCTCACGGTGTATGTCCTGTTTCTCCCTCCTGGCAACACCACCCTAAACATGTACACTAAATCAGACTTTCTCATATGGGACTCATGACATCTTAATTTCCCTTCCCATCTTTCCCACGAGGCCACGATGCCCACCTCGTTGTTCTACCAGAACACATTGTTCGACCCACACCTGTAAGATCCGTGCCCAGCCCAGCTGAGGTAAACAGCTAAAACATGTTATATTATGAAACCGAGTGAGTATGAGACAAAATAGACACCCTAAACATGTACACTAAAACAAACTTTCTCATATGGGGCTCATGACATCTTAATTTCCCGCCCCATATTTCCTACGAGGCCACGATGCACACCTTGCTATTCTACCAGAACACATCATTCAACCCACAGTTGCAAGATCCGTGCCCAAACCAGCTGGGGTAAAACAACTAAAACATGTTAGATTATGAAACAAAGTGAGTATGAGACATAATAGACACCCTAAACATGTACACTAAAACATACTTTCGCATATGGGGCTCATGCCATCTTAATTTCCCTTCCCATCTTTCTCACGAGGCCACAATGCCCACCTCACTGTTCTACCAGAACACATCGTTCGACCCACAACTGCAAGATCCGTGCCCAGCCCAACTGGGGTAAAACAACTAAAACATGTTATATCATGAAACAGAGTGAGTATCAGACAGAATAGACACCCTAAACATGTACACTAAACAGACTTTCTCATATGGGGCTCATGACATCTTAATTTCCCTCCTCATCTTTCCCACGAGGCCATGATGCCCACCTCGCTGTTCTACTAGAACACATCGTTCGACCCGCAGCTGCAAGATCCGTGCCTAGCCCAGTTGGGGTAAAACAGCTAAAACAACTAAAACATGTTATATTATGAAACAGAGTGAGTATGAGACAGAATAGACACCCTAAACATGTACACTAAATCAGACTTTCTCATATGGGACTCATGACATCTTAATTTTCCCTCCCCATCTTTCCCACGAGGCCATGATGCCCACCTCGCTGTTCTACCAGAACACATTGTTCGACCCACAACTGTAAGATCCGTGCCGAGCCCAGCTGGGGTAAAATAGCTAAAACATGTTATATTATGAAACCGAGAGTATGAGACAAAATAGACACCCTAAACATGTACACTAAAACAAACTTTCTCATATGGGGCTCATGACATCTTAATTTCCCGCCCCATCTTTCCTACGAGGCCACGATGCCCACCTCGCTGTTCTACCAGAACACATCATTCGACCCACAGCTGCAAGATCTGTGCCCTTCCCAGCTTGGGTAAAACAACTAAAACATGTTATATTATGAAACAGAGTGAGTATGAGACAGAATAGACACCCTAAACATGTACATAAAACAGACTTTCTCATATGGGGCTCATGACATCTTAATTTCCCTTCCCATATTTCTCACGAGGCCACAATGCCCACCTCGCTGTTCTACCAGAACACATCGTTCGACCCACAACTGCAAGATCCGTGCCCAGCCCAGCTGGGGTAAAAACATGTTATATCATGAAACAAAGTGAGTATGAGACATAATAGACACCCTAAACATGTACACTAAACAAACATTCTCATATGGGGCTCATGACATCTTAATTTCCCTCCCCATCTTTCGCACGAGGCCACGATGCCCACCTCGCTATTCTACCATAACACATCATTCGACCCACAGCTGCAAGATCCATGCCTAGCCCAGCTAGGGTAAAACAGCTAAAACATGTTATAGTGAAACAGAGTGAGTATGCGATAGAATAGACACCCTAAACATGTACACTAAAACAAACATTCTCATATGGGGCTCATGACATCTTAATTTCCCTCCCTATCTTTCCCACAAGGCCACGATGCCCACCTCGCTGTTCTACCAGAACACATCGTTCGACCCACAACTGCAAGATCCGTGCCCGGCCCAGCTGGGGTAGAATAGCTAAAACCGGTTATATTATGAAATAGAGTGAGTATGAGACAGAATAGACACCCTAAACATGTACACTAAAACAAAATTTCTCATATAGGGTTCATGGAATCTTAATTTCCCTCCCCATCTTTCCCACGAGGCCATGATGCCCACCTCGCTGTTCTCCAAAACATATGGTTCGACCCACAGCTGCAAGATCCGTGCCCAGCCCAGCTGGGGTAAAACAACTAAAACATGTTATATTATGAAACAGAGTGAGTATGAGACAGAATAGACACCATAAACATGTACACTAAAACCGACTTTCTCATATGGGGCTCATGACATCTTAATTTCCCTCCCATCTTTCCCATGAGTCCAAGATGCTCACCTCGCTATTCTACCATAACACATGGTTCGACCCACAGCTGCAAGATCCGTGCCCAACCCAGCTGGGGTAAAACAGCTAAAAATATTATATTATGAAACATAGTGAGTATGAGACAAAATAGACACCCTAAACATATACACTAAACAGACTTTCTCATTTGGGGCTCATGAGATCTTAATTTCTCTCCCCATCTTTCCCACGAGGCCACGATGCCCACCTCGCTGTTCTACCGGAACACATCGTTCAACGCACGGCTGCAAAATCCGTGCCTAGCCCAGCTGGGGTCAATGCAGCGACCGACACTACCATTGGACTCGCGACATACGTCGTCGCTGGAGTCGTGCCTTAGCCCAGCCTCGACCACTAGCACCGCCCTGTCGAGCGCTGCTGGAGCTGAACCTGAGAGTCGGCCGTCGCGCCCCATCCACAACTCCTCATGTTTGTGTGAAAAATTACAAAAATAACCTTGGGGAGAAACTTCAGCACAAAATAAACCTAAACGTTTTTTTTGAAAGTAACCCATTTGGGTAGCGCCCAACACTGAGGCGCGGTGGTTCAAAGGGAAACTCCATCGCATCCGGCGCGGTGCTTCCGCCACGTTGACAAGGCGGGGCCCAGGTGCGTTAAGGTAGCTTGCTGGGCGCCGGCGCGGTGGATACGAGGGCAGCGCCCAGTGCCTCGGCGCGGTCCTCCTGGATACGTAAACCCGGCCGCCCCCGACCCCCCTTTCCTCTCTCCCTCATCTATTCCCCAACCCAAAACACACATAAGGTAGACCATGGCTGCCGGCGCCCCCCTCTCCCCCTCCTAAATCTTGACCTAAATCCAGCTTGTTTTGGTAGATTTATCTATGGATTTGAAGCCCCCATCCCTCCTCAAGGTATTCTCATCTAATCCCCTTAATTTTGTCCATAAAATCTCTCAGATTTCGAAACAGAGTGATAACCCTAGATACGTAACCATAGTTCTTGATTGATTTCAAAATTTAGTGATACTTTGGTGTACATAATAGTTGTTCTAGAGATGTAGATGTGTTAGAGACATTTGACTTGTTAGAATGAAATAGTTGTGCTAGATATGTACATGTGTGAGAGACATTTGACATATTTTTGGTATTCTTTATGGTGGTAGATAATGCGGTGTATGTAATAGTTGTGCTAGATACGTAGACGTGGGAGATACAATTGACATGTGAGAATGAATTTAAGTGGTTTTCTCTAAGGTGTTTTATATGGATGTCAAATATATTAGAATGTGTATGTAAATAGTGGTTATTTATCATTCTATTATTATTAGTTTGTCTATTTTGCAAAATTATAGGATGGATGACGAGTATCTTCTCGAGGATAAATATGATGTCACTCACCGTGGAATGTTGATGGCGGAGAAGAAGAGGGTAATCCATATTGATGATGTTTGTTAATATATATCTAGTTTCCATGTTTATTGTTCTAACTTGTATTTGTTCTTGTAGGTCTTTGCCCCTCTTCGTTTGCGGTCCCATGAAGCCTCACACAAGGACATGTCGTTCGACGAGCGCTATACGGACTACATCGAGACACTTAGACTCCTTCCATTTATCTCACTTATGTCTCGGTCAAAGATGAACATGAATCCGGCTGCCATCACCGCTCTTGTTGACCGATGGAGGCCGGAGACACACACACTTTTTACCTCCATGCCGGGGAGATGACCGTGACTCTCCAGGACGTGTCCATGATAACGGGACTCCCCATCCGTGGAGATCTTGTGTGTTTTAGCACAGATTCCAAGGACTGACGTGCTGGTATGTTCAGTCTCATCGGTAAGGTTCCACTGGAGAAGACAGACCCAAGTAAGGACATAATCTCCACCGACACTACATTTGTTTGGACCAGGACAAACTTTGGAAAATGCCCTGCCGGAGCTGACAGGGAGACCGCTGAGCAGTATGTACATTCCTACGGTTTAAGGTCCAAGAAAAAGACCTTGAGGCGGCGCTGCACCTAGGGTTGCAAGCGGCGTCCCGCTTCGTCCCGCATAAGTGGTTAGTTAGTTCATAATTAGCTAATCCTAACTATAAAATTAACACTCCGTTCATACTATGCTGTTGCCCGCATCCCGCCCCGCTTGACACCCTAGCTGCACCGTCACCGCGCCGACGCGTCTGGAGCTACATGGAAGAGTATCGCGCCGAGGTCTCCGGCGCTGCCCTCTTTTCCTTAGCCGATTCGGCGAGGTGAGGGCAAACCCCTCTCGGGTTGCTTCTCTGTTTCCCCAAGGAGCACCGCGCCGAGCTCCCTGGAGCTACCTTAACGCACCTGGGCCTCGCCTTGCCAACGTGGCGGAAGCACCGTGCCGGTTGTGAGAGAGTTGCCCTTTGAACCACTGCACCTCCGTGTTGTGCGCTACCCAAAAGGGTTAGTTTCGATTTTTTTTACGTTTAGGTTTATTTTGTGCCGAAGTTTCTCCCCAAGGTTACTTTTGTGATTTTTCACCATGTTTGTCGCGCTCCTCATGTTTGTCGCGCTTCTCCTTCCCCATGCGAAGAGCAAGTGGTTCCCTCCGCGTTCTCGGTTATGGCGCCTGCCTACCCGAGCTCCTGCTCTTGCGCTGAAATTAATGGAAATCGGTCAAAGTCGAGATGAGTATGGAGCGGATTTGGCCGGGATTGGAGAGGCGCGGTACAAACTCGCCGGATTCCTCGGGGCTGGTCCGGTGGCGGTTGAGCTAAAATTTCTCTCATGCCAACTGCTTCGTGACTTTCAGGTACTCCATCCGTTCCTAAATGTAA
>JAPCYS010003188.1:0-23788 GCA_028641055.1 Alopecurus myosuroides
TGCCGCTATCCGGAGGGGTCCAAGTCGACGCTCTGACGGACACGTGCACTCAACTGCAAGAGCACGGGAACAAGGCTTGCTTCGCGCTGCTTGATGCCGCTTGAGTGTTGTCGCTGCTGCACCAACGATTGCTCGTGGGAGTGCCGGTTCGGCCAACTCTTGGTGGCCTCCTGCAAGTCTTTCTTGGCGAAGTTGATCCCCTTCAGGAGTACTCTCTCGTGCAGACCGAGTGTGGAGCCAAGATGGCTATTCAGTTTTCCTTAGCGCACAACATCTCGGGTGACCTGGAGAAGGTGTATTCGTAGCTCCCTCGAGACGTGCTGGGCAAAAAGATAGCGCTTTGACCCTTTGGCGATCGTGCGGGGAAGCTAGCGAAGATGCTCTCCGAGGTAGTTTCTCGCGGCCGTGGTGCGAAGCCTGCTGCGAGTGAAGCTACCTCTAGGAAGTCGATAGTTCCTTAGGACGAGGGTTGTTTTATCTTTTGTATGCCAATCTGTGTAATGAACTTCGGGAAGAATCCCATACTTTCTTTTCCAATCGAGATGTTTAAAAGTGTGAGCATTTGGTTATTGTGTCTTACTTTGTGTTCTCCCGATGGGAGTAGCCCCCGAGCACTCGAAGATATATCTGTTGTGTATCGTCGAGTGGGGCATGAATGAAGCCGTCGTGTGTCCTTTGCTCTTTCCAGGTTGTAGATTCTGGCGGTGGCTCATCGGGCGGCGCTGCTCCTTCGTCTGAGCCTGTGATTACTGACGCGAGTATGCTTGTCACGCTCCGTGGTCGCGTCGCGGATGGCGAGTGTAAACTCAAGGCTTTTGCAGTGTGTGGCGGATGTTGCCAAGTCCAAGCAAAAGCTTGTTGCAGACTGCGAGTAGTTTGTGATGGAGGAGCTCGCGAGCGTCGCAAAGAGCATGCTTTGTAAGTTCCATAAGCCCCCGAGTGATTTCGGTGTTTTTCTTGCTTTTGGTCTGATGCTTTTTATATCCATGTAGTTGTTGTATCTGATGGAGCGTGTGAAGGTCACTGCGTGGACAACCGCGTGGCTTGTGAGTCGAGCAGCTCCAACCTCCATGCGTGCAACTTCTGGTCTGACCACGGCAGGGGTTTTGTTCTGGCTACGCTGCAGTATCGGGTGAGCCAGGCGCAACTATTTGTTGAATCTTGTCGGGAGGCCCTTTCTTGGTTCATCGGGCATTTTACCCTTTCGAGGTTGTTCCCGATAAACTGAGCGGCCTGCTAAGGATGTTTTGTCGGGTGGAGGATGTTCGCGAGTGTGTGCGTCAGCAGCTGATTTGTGGCGCTCAGGTGGCGCTCGCCTTTGTGCGGCTATGGCACCATGAAGTCAACTTCAACTCAGTGGCGCGACTTCCTGAGACCCGAGGAGCACCTGTGAATTTTGTCCCCCACTATGAGGTTGTGCGACCTGGAGCGGAGCAAATCGTTCGGTTGACCGCTGCAGAGACCGAACGACTGCTTCGAGAGGCTGCTGCTTGGCGGTAGCCGTACTTGATAAGGTGTATATACCTTGTATGTTTATTCGAGTCATTTAAGGTGTGTTAAGGTGTGTACCTTGTAATCTTGTATGTTAGTTTAATCAGTTAAGGTGTTTTTAAGCTGTGTACCTTGCTAGCTTGTAATATATCTGTTGTGCGTATGCACTCGAAGATTTGTTAATGATAATTTGGCATAGCCCCCGTGTGCTTGGGTGTGACCATTTGTTTAGCATCTAAAAGGAAAAAAGAAGAAAAAGAAAATAAAAGTGCGACTGGATAGTCTTTGTTGCTATGGTTGAGAAACCATGTTTGTATTGCTATGGCTGAGAAACCATGTATTTTCTCGGGTTACAATGTGGCTGGAACAGGCTTATTTTGCGAGTAAAGGTACACTCCAAGGGATAGAACTTCCTCAGGTGCGCCACGTTCCATGGGTTGGAGTAGTCGGCACCCGTTTGGGGTTTTTCAAGCTATATGCACCTCTAGGAATGACCTCGTGTATGATGAAGGGTCCTTCCCATGGTGCCTCGAGATTGTGACCGCTTTCTTGCTTGAGTCGCAGCACCAGGTCGCCTACTACGAAGGATCTGCCGCGGATGCGGCGACTGTGGTGGTTGCGTAGTGCTTGTTGGTAGACGGCGAATCTTGCGAGTGCGACGTCCCTGAAGGGGTCGTTGCATAGAAAACAAAATATTTCCTACGCGAGAGACACCCGAAAGGCCAAGATCTAATCTAGGGACGAAGTGCAACGGGCAAAGAGAGGGTTAAGGAGAACACATACCCTCGAAGACACAAAGCGTTACGAGATCAAATCTCGTTGTTGGCGTAGTCGTACTCACACCGATCCCGAAAGCGAGAAGATGCACACCACAATCCGGCGGTGCCTTCGTGATCGGTCACACGTACGGTTGATGACAACCTCCATTCCCTCGATCCAGCAGGGCGCGGAAGTAAAGGATCCCTCGGAACTCCAGCAGCACGACGGCGTGGTGGTGGTGAAGAATCCCACGGTCAGGGCTTCGCCAAGCCGGAGACGATGGAATGGAGCAGCGGGTGGATAGGAAATGAGGTGGGCAAGTGTGTGTAGAGGAGGGAGCTCTCACCCTCCTTTTATAGGGGAGGGGGCAGCCCAAGAGGGGGGTGCGGCCAGCCATGGGTGCCCCCACATCTACCCCTCTTCATGTGAGTGGAAGCCCCACTCACACCCACTCATGCTCCCTTAATTTTCCACTTAAAAAATCCAAAGGTTTTTCTTTAATAAATACATAAAACATTTTTATTTATTTATTTATATTTGTTAATTCCATTAACAAACATTTGCATGCAGCACCTCGAATCATTTGTTAATTCTATTAACAACCATTCAACGAAAAAACCCTTGAACTATTTCAACTTTCCCCGAAACAATTTCGGAGCTGCCCAAAACATTCTTCGGTATTTCGTATCCTCTCAAACGCGTCATCGAACCTTAAGTGTGTCACCCTACGGTTCGTGAATAAGATCGACATGATCGAGACTACTCTCCGGTCAATAATCAACAGCGGGATCTGGAGATCCGTGATGACTCCTATATATTCAACGATGACTCTCGTGATCGTGTGAACCAACAACGTCGTGAACTATTCCCTTTGTCTCGCGATATTTTACTTCTCCGAGATTCGATCATTGGTATCAACCATACCTTGTTCAATCTCGTTACCGACAAGTACTCTTTTCTCGTTCCCATGATATAACATCCTTGTGATCATATCACGTGCTTGCAAGTGGTGCCGATGTGACATCACCGAGAGGGCCCAGAGTATATCTCTCCGTCATATTGGATGGACAAATCCCACTCTTGATCCATGATCCTCAACTAATACTTTCTGAATACCTAACGGCACCTTTATAGTCACCCTGTTACGGTGTGACGTTTGATGACATCAAAGCACCCTTCCGGTATCAGTGATTGACATGATCTCATGGTCTAAGAAATAAGTTACTTCGTATGTTTGATATAACAATGTAAACTTAATGACTTGATCGCATTGTTATATTCATTTTGGGTATATGTTCATCACATCATTCTTCTAATGACATGACCCCATTATTAACAACATCCAATATTCATGATCAAGAAACCTATTAATCAACGATCTAGTTAAAAGAGAGGCTTTACTAGGAATCATTGTTTGTTTATTAAACACACATGTATCAACGTTTACGATTAATACAATTCTAGCATGAGAAATAAACATTCATCATAAACAAGGAATAAGATAATAACCATTTTATTATTGCCTCTCGGGCATATTCCCTTCAGTCTCCCACTTGCACTAGAGTCAATAATCTAGTTTGTAAGCACTTAACACATATGGTGTTCCAGTGTTATTACCATGCTTCGCATGTGGTAAACATCATCAAAAAGATCTGAACTATTCAGGTCCTATTGTATTTGCATGTTCTTTGCGTCTACACGCATCACTCATTCTCTAATGAGATGGCTTTGTATATATATGGTCAATCGGTGAAACCTTAATTCCTCATCTTAAACCGATGTCACTAACATTGTGAAAACGTAGCTTCATAGTGTTAGCATTCTTGGAAATTCACCAAGTTCCGGAGATACCTTAATTCCTCAGCTTAAACTAATGTTACTAACATTGTGAAAATGTAGCTTCATAGTGTCAGCATTCTTGGAAATTCACCAGGTTCAATAAAGAACTCCTTGACACAAAATACACTTATTATCAGTTGTGAACACAACAATATACTTTAGCCTTTGTTGTAGTATCTGTCACAATATTTTAATTTTAAAACTCTTTCAAATCCAGCATGGACCTTTCTTCCAGCCTATTGTGCTACCCTTCATCACATATTTTAATTGAGATAAAATTACTTGAATAAGTGACAAGACTATTAGTGTAACATATTACAACTAATATTTTGTCATTACTACATAGGAAAACATATCCTTAGCATTTCTAAAATAACACAAGGATCTCTCCTACTGTTGTCTAATCATCATATGAATTATCCTGCTATAACATTTTATAGCATAGGGCTCATCTGGTTGTGTACATAGCATGGAAACATGACTTAGAAATCTCAATTTCAATGATGCTTATCATGTGTCAAAACACTTGAATCTTGATCAATTATTTTCCATGCGACAAGAACTCCTTCTTGTCATTTCGATATTGACTTACTTCAATATTTCATCTATGTAATTGGCTTCAATCATATCAGGCACTTCAATCCATCTCTTATAGATATCGATGCCCAATATCTTCTAAGCCTTTCATCAATAAGAAAATCTTAACCGTGTTAATTTAAAATACATATTTTCCAATCAACCATATGTCATCTACATAAAGCATTGGAAATATGTCATAGCGCTCCCACTTAATTTCTTGTAATTCTACAAGCATCTTTATCGTTCATGACGGAATCAAACTCTTTTGATAACTTCATTAAGGTAAAGATTTCAACTTCGTTATGCTTACTTCAACCATTGAAGTGTGCATACCTTTCTAGCAATCTTTTTGAATTTTACAAAACTCTCAGACTGCGTCAAGTACACATCTTTGATCAAACTTCCTCGAGAGGAGAGTTATTTTTGTTATTCAACTGCCATATCATAATATGTAACTTTTGCTAGAACTATCCGCAAAGACTAAAACATCACTACGGAAGATCAAAATATTGTAGTAGTCAATTCTTTGAACTTTGTCGAAAACAACTTTTCGATAAGTACAACTTTCAAAGGATGTAAAAATTCATGTCTTTGTCGCTATATAGACCATTTTGCTATCGTTAGGCATCAAGCCTATCGAAAGGACTACCAAGTCACATACTTGATATTCATACAAGGATACTATGGCGGATATAATGACTCATAGTCAATTTTATGAAGTCAGGGCCCATCATTTGCTTCCTTTATAAGGTCCAGGTCCTTCTGTTGTCAAAACAACACTTTACTCTTAAACCACAAGGTATAAGTACAAAGTTTTAGGACTTCTGTGGTTCAGTATGCAAACTCATCCGAAGTATCTACAATACATGTAGTGTCTTCTACTTTGTCAAAATAGCAAATCCCGGAACAACTTCCAGTGCTGCACTAATATTGACATGATAACGAAGATTCTCTAATCTCGTTGAGTTTGTACTATGCTCCCACTCACTTGTTTCGCAAGAACTACTTTCTCGAGAAATCAACCCTTTCTGACAAACAACATTTGTCTTTGGTCGGTGATAGGAGAAATACCCAATGTATTCTTTAGGATAACCTTATAAACATATATTTATCCCATTTTGGTTGTAAACATTTTACACATGCTATGCATACCAAAATTTAAGAAAATGACAATTCAGGTCACTCCCAAACCATATCTTATATGTTGTCAATTTCAACGGATCATGATGGTGCTCATTTCAGTGAAAAAGCGGTTGTCACTAATGTATAAACTATAAAATTATAATGGTATTTTTATTAATCTTACCATGTCCAACAAGGTTTGATTTTGTCTCTTGAATACTCCAAACTAATGTGGGATAATTCGAGTAATATAAGTTGTAGAACAATTCTGCAACTTCTCAGATGTTTTGATAAACTTGTAACTCAAACTTTATCCTTTATGATCCAATCATAAATACTTGATTATCTTGTTACATTGATTTTTACTTCATATTAACAACCATTTGAACCAATTCAAAAAGTCAAACTCCGTTCTCTTTAAATAGATATACTCACATATCTACTCAAATCATCGACATAATTTTATGAAGGAAAAATTAATCCACCATACATGACTACACATAATGGACTATATACATCAATATGTATAATCTCCATTAAATTAGTCGTCCATTCTACTTTGGCATATGAACAGAATTTTAGTCATCTTTTGGAAGAGGTCTCACAAGCATCAATTTATTCAAAACAAAATGACTCCAGAAGTCCATCAATATGGAGTTCCTTCATGTTTTCCTTTTCGATATGAACTAAAATGGTGGCGTCACAATTTAAGTGAAACTCTTTTACGTCTTGCAACGTTTAGCATTTAGTTTTATAGATGTTTACTTTACCAACATGATTTATATTAACATATCCATCAATTATGGAATATGGTCATAGTTTGAACAATATAATTTGTTCTCACAAAAGACCAGAACAAAATGACAATTTATTAAGTTCTTAAAATAAATCTTGAATGCTTGGTTCGATACGATAATGAACACAATAACACTTTATTTCTGTTCGTGTCATAATTGATTCCACATCTATTACTAGTTTCTTTTAGACCCTTGTATTTCTTGCATTGCGTTGCTTTGTATGACAACTCATACCAACCAATGTGGTATCAAAATACCCAAAAATACTTTGTTAACTAGTAATACATTTATAACTTGTATATCGAGCATATACACCTGAGCTGGACCTTTCCGGTTATATTCTTTTCTGCCATATATCTTTTTGTAATTCTATTTTCAATATTCCCTTTCCTTTATAGAAAAATCATTCAACATCAAACAATGCTAGTCGTACTAGCTCATTTTCTTTGGTGTGTTAGTCATATACTATCACCCATTGAGTCATACTTTGAGTTTGATTGTTCTACTAATATCACCATATTAATAGTATTCTTCTAGATTCCACTCTTAGCAATCTCCAAGTAAGCTAAACGACTTTACCCATACTTTTAATCCATCCCATCATAACAATTTTATGATTAAGCTACTATAGCTCGAAGGAAGGAATTTAGAGGATAATTTTTTTAGCGCCCAACTTCTTGGAATATTCAAACGCCCAGCGTCTTCAATCATTGCATATATTCAGATAATATAAGCAAACATTGTCACGCTAAATTATACTCAGTCATGTTGCCACAAATAAGTTTCTAGATATCAATATATCTTTCACTTGATTGTTTCTGAAAACAACTCTTTTCAGTTCCTAAATCATCTTGATCAACAAAACATTCTTTTGAAGATAAAATAATATGGAAGCAACCATGACTCTGGATTCTAAGTAGGAATTGGTTGCTCTCTGTATCAATCAATCATTAATCATATGGAGTTAGGTAGGAAATACCGAAAATCTACAATAGGATTCAATTTTAAATTTCACTAATACAGTACCAATCTTAAATGATTTTTACCAGATCATAACAGTTATATCTCAATTAATAATCTAAGTGTAAGGTAGTTATGTGGATGCCAATGAATACTACAATTTGTGCAAATTCACTTTGATTGGTTGTTCATGATAAATAAGTTCAAGTTAATTCAAAATTATTCCATAAAATCCCACTCAAAAACAACATCCCTCTTAGTCGTATTTAGTGATTACACGGACCTAATTCACTACACCAAAACCGATCATCACGTGATATGATGTAGCTTCAAAGGCGAACATCGACATGTTCATCATATCATCCATATGACTCATGCTTTACCTTTAGGTTACGTGTTCCGAGGCCATGTCTGTACATGCTAGGCTCGCCAAGTAGAACCGTAGTATTGCGTGTGTTTCAAGGCCATGTCTGTACATGCTAGGATTGAAAACATCCGTTGTATGCGAACGTTGAGTCTGTCACACTCGGTCATCACGTGGTGTCTTGAAACGACGAACTTTCTTAACGGTGCATACTTAAGGAAGAACACATTATTATCTTGATATTAAGTGACAGGGATCATATTATAATGCTACCGTCGCTATCTAAGCAAAACAAGATGCCTAAAAAGGATTAACATCGCATGTAAGGATAACGTGATATGATATGGTCCTCCTTGCACTTGATCTCCATCATGTGCATTATGGTATGATCTCCATCATTCCACCGGCATGGTACCAAGTATCATGGCACCCCAATCTTGCTTGTCCATCAATAATAAGACAACCATATGGTTACCTTCCGGTATAGCAAAAATTTACAAAAGAGATCATCTCATAATCAAATTTGTAACATTGACCATATCACATCATATGCCCAGCAAAAACTAGTTAGACGCTTCTAATTTATTTTTGCATATTTTACGTGGCTTAGGGCTTTCGAGGATAGAACCGTTCATACCTACGAACATCAACCACAACGTTAATAAACACATTTTTAACAACCCTTCGTAGATTAGATCTTAACTATAGTAGGATAAACAGACACACGCAAGCCACTTATGCAATCCAACTTGCATGTCAGTTGTGGAACAAGTCTCATGTACGTGGACATGTAAGGTTAGTCCGGGCCGCTTCATCCCACTATGCCACTAAGATCATAAAACAATCAAGGAGGTAATAACATGATCCTCAACGCCGACATACACCTCTGTGTTCTACCCGTACAAAACATCTACGCATAGATCCGGCTCTGATACCACTGAAGGGGTCGTTGCATAGAAAACAAAAAAATTCCTACGCGAGAGACACCCGAAAGGCCAAGATCTAATCTAGAAGACGAAGTGCAACAGGCAAAGAGAGGGTTAAGGAGAACACATAACCTCGAAGACACAAAGCGTTACGAGATCAAATCTCGTTGTTGGCGTAGTCGTACTCACACCGATCCCGAAAGCGAGAAGATGTGCACCGCAATCCGGCGGTGCCTCCGTGATCGGTCACACGTACGGTTGATGACGACCTCCGTTCCCTCGATCCAGCGGGACGTGGAAGTACAGGATCCCTCGGAACTCCAGCAGCACGACGGCGTGGGGGTGGTGAAGAATCCCACGGTCAGGGCTTCGCCAAGCCGGAGACCATGGAATGGAGCAGCGGGTGAAGAGGAAATGAGGTGGACAAGTGTGTGTAGAAGAGGGAGCTCTCACCCTCCTTTAATAGGGGAGGGGGAGGTAGCCCAAGAGGGGGGTGCGGCCAGCCATGGGTGCCCCCACCTCTACCCCTCTTCATGTGAGTGGAATCCCCACTCACACCCACTCATGCTCCCTTAATTTTCCACTTAGAAAATCCAAAGGTTTTTCTTTAATAAATAAATAAAACATTTTTATTTCTTTATTTATATTTGTTAATTCCGTTAACAAACGTTTGCATGCAGCACCTCGAATCATTTTCTAATTCTATTAACAACCATTCGACAAAAAAAACCTTGAACTATTTCAATTTTCCCCGAAACAATTTCGGAGCTGACCAAAAAATTCTTCAGTATTCCGTATCCTCTCAAACGCATCATCGAACCTTAAGTGTGTCACCCTACGGTTCGTGAATAAGATAGACATGGTCGAGACTCCTCTCCGATCAATAATCAACAGCGGGATCTGCAGATCCGTGATGACTCCTATATATTCAACGATGACTCTCGTGATCGTGTGAACCAACAACGTCGTGAACTATTCCCTTTGTCTCGCGATATTTTACTTGTCCGAGATTCGATCATTGGTATCAACCATACCTTGTTCAATCTCGTTACCGACAAGTACTCTTTTCTCGTTCCCATGATATAACATCCGTGTGATCATATCACGTACTTGCAAGCGGTGTCGATGTGACATCACCTAGAGGGCCCAGAGTATATCTCTCCATCATATTGGATGGACAAATCCCACTCTTGATCCATGATCCTCAACTAATACTTTCCGAATACCTAACGGCACCTGTATAGTCACCCTGTTACGGTGTGACGTTTGATGACATCAAAGCACCCTTCCGGTATCAGTGATTGACATGATCTCATGGTCTAAGGAATAAGTTACTTTGTATGTTTGATATAACAATGTAAACTTAATGACTTGATCGCATTGCTATATTCATTTTGGGTATATGTTCATCACATCATTCTTCTAATGACATGACCCCGTTATTAACAACATACAATGTTCATGATCAGGAAACCTTGATCATCTATTAATCAACGAGCTAGTTAAAAGAGAGGCTTTACTAGGAACCATTGTTTGTTTATTAAACACACATGTATCAACGTTTCCGGTTAATACAATTCTAGAATGAGAAATAAACATTCATCATAAACAAGGAATAAGATAATAACTATTTTATTATTGCCTCTCGGGCATATTCCCTTCAGTCCCTGTGTTTGTCCAGTGCGTCCATGTCTTTTGCGAGTGCTTTGTTGGAGGCTTCCTTGCTGTAGGCAACGACTCGCGGAGCGCTGAATCGAACATCCTCTGGCAGGACTGCTTCGGCGTCGTAAACCATGAAGAATTGCGTGTAATTTGTGGACCTGTTTGGAGTTCTTCTCAGGCTCCATGAGAAATATGGTAGCTCTTCGACCCAATGTCCTGCTGCATGATGCAATCTGTCGAGTAGTCGCTTCTTGAGGCCAGCCGAAACTAATCCGTTGGTTCTTTCGATTTGTCCGTTTATTTGAGGGTGGGCGACCGAGGCAAAGCTCAGAGTTATCCCCTTCTCTGCACAGAAGGCCTACGTCTCTTTTGGCTGTGAAGTTGGTCCCATTATCCATGATAATATTGTGAGGGACACCGAATCGATGCACGATTGTTTCGAGGAATTGGACCGCGCACTTCGCGTGCTGTGGCGTTACTAGGACCGCCTCGATCTATTTGGTGAATTTCTCGACTGCGACCAGCAGATGAGTGTATCCTCCGGGTGTTGCCTTCCTTAATGGTCCTACCATGTCGAGCCCCCATTGAGAAAATGGCCAGGACAGGGGGATCATGTGGATCTCTGTGGCCGGTGCGTGTGGCTTGGGCGAGAAGCGTTGACAAGCTTCACAGTTGTCGACCAGCTCTTCGACGTCTTTGGCTGCTGTTAGCCAGTAAAATCCTGCTCGAAAAGCCTTGCCCAGTATGGCTCTCCAACTGGCATGATGTCCGAAGTCGCCTTGGTGTATGTCCCGTAGTAGTTCCTTTCCATCCTCGGGTGTGATGCACTGTTGGAGGATTCCTGATGTGCTCTATTTGTAGAGTTTCTCGTTTATCACCCGGAAGGATTTGCTGCGCCAAACGAACTGCCTTGCCTCGGGGCTATCCTTCGGGAGCTGCTTTCGGATCAAGTAGTCGAGGTACTTGGTCGTCCAGATTGGCTCGACTAGGAAGATTTGCCTCAAGATGTTGTGAGCGAGTTCGATGATGCCGCATTGTCGACTGGCTTCTATTTCTGTTGCTGCTGACACCTCCGTGTGCTTCTTCAGTTTGGCCGGTCTTTTGATGAGCCGCTCAAAGTAAATTCCTGGCGGAACAGGGGCGTTAGTTGACCCGATGTTCGCCAATCTGTCAGCTTCTTCGTTACTTGATCGAGCAATGTGCTTCAGTTCGCACCCTTTAAAGCTTCCTTCGAGCAGGTTGTACATGTCGCGATAAGCGATCATGTTGTCTGCGACAGCGTCGCGTTCCTTCATCGTTTTCTGCACGATAAGGTTGGAGTCTCCGTATATCATCAGTCGAGTGGCGCCGCAGGCGATCGCCATTTTCATGTCGTGCAGGAGTGCTTCATGCTCGGCATCGTTGTTGGAGGCTGGATCGTTTAGGGGGGAAGTCGAGGCGTAGAACGTATTGCAGTTTGTCGCCTCTTGGCGATATGAGAATTACGTCGGCTCCTGCCCCTTCGTTTCTTTTCGACCCGTCGAAGTACATGATCAAGTTACTCGTGTACTCTGGGGGTCCTGGAGTTTGCAACTCTGTCCATTCGCAAAGGAACTCTACAACCACTTGAGATTTGAGGGCGTTGTGTCATGTGTATATTATGTCCCAGGCGCCTAGCTCGATGCTCCCCTTTGCGATTCTTTCGGATGCCATGGGATTGTTCATGATGGTACAGAGTGATGCGTAGTTTAGCACCGTGACGGTATGTTCCTGGAAGTAGTGTTTGAGCTTGCGGGCTGTAAGGACCACTCCGTACGCGAGTTTCTGGTAGTGGGGGTACCGTTGTTTGCACGATGAAAGTACCTCGCTGAGGTAGTACACTGGTCTCTGAGCGTCGTATGCTTTTCCGTCCTCTGGCCATTCGACGACTATTACCGTACTGACCACTTGATTAGTTGGGGTAGGTAAAGGTAGAGAGGTTCCCTTTCCTGCGGTGTTGCCATTATGCGCCTGCTCTGCAGCACTCTTTTCAAGTCAACGAACGCCTTTTTTGCTTCTAGCGTGCACTCGAACTTATCCGTTTTCTTCAGCAGTTTGTAGAAGGGGAGCGCCTGCTCACCCAATCTTGCGATGAACCTGCTGAGGGCTGTCAGTCGCCCTGTCAGCTGTTGGACTCCGCGGAGATTTGTCGGTTATTTCATCGTCAAGATTGCTTGAATTTTCTCCGGATTGGCCTCAATTCCTCGGGCAGAGACCAGATAGCCGAGGAGTTGGCCAGCGGGAACCACGAAGACGCGTTTTGTCGGGTTGAGCTTGATTCTGTACGCATTGGGGGTGTCGAATGTCTCCCTTATGTCCTCGAGGAGTGTGTCCTCCGCTCGAGTCTTGATGACGATATTGTCAACGTACACTTGTACGTTCTTGCCAATGATCTTGGCGAGGCATTTTTGCATGCAGCGCTGATATGTTGCGCCTGCGTTTTTATGCCTGAAAGGCATTGTCATGTAGCAGTATACACCATGTGGTGTGATGAATGTTGTCTTTTCCTCGTCCTCCTTCATCCTGGTCTCGTTGTATCCCGAGTAGGCATCCAGGAAGGAGAGGCGTTGACAGCCTGCTGTGGAGTCGATAATCTGGTCAATCCGCGGGAGAGGGATGTTATCCTTGGGGCAGTGTTTGTTTAGCGACGTGTAGTCAATGAACACGCGAAGGATGTCTGTGTTTTTCTTCGGGACCAGCACCGGGTTTCTAACCACGTGGAAATCTTGATCTCCCTGATGAACTTGGCGGCTAGGAGTCTGTTCACCTCTTCTCTGAGTGCTCTCTATTTTGTCTTAGAGAAGCGCCGAGTGGTCTGGTTGACCGGCTTTGCATCTTTAAACACTTCCAATGAGTGCTCGACGAACTCCCTGGTATTCCTAGCATATCTGAAGGCTGCCAGGCAAAAATCTCCCAGTACTCACGGAGGAGTTCGACGAGCGCGCTTTCCTATGCGGGTGATAGGGTGGTGGACACGATCGCCGTCTTCGCGAATTATGTCGGGTGCACTTGATGCTTTTTAGTTTTGCTACTCAGACTGAACTCGAGATCTGGGGTGTTCTTTTTGGTTATTGGCATCATGGAGTTAACCGTGGTTTTTGCCAATTCTTCTAGATTATCTTGCATCCTGAAAGATTTCGCGATCTCATGGAATTCGTTGTCTCACTTGTCTGATTTCTAGAAGTCGCCGTTTACGGTGATTGTACCGTATTCTCCTGGGAGTTTCAGCTTGAGGTAGGCGTAATGAGGTACTGCCAAGAATCTCGCGAACGATGTTCGGCCGAGAATGGCGTGGTACTGAGATGGCCAGTCGGCTACCTCGAAGTCGAGGAATTCTCTCCTGTAATTGCGTGGATCTCCGAGAATCACTTCCAAGTTAATTGTTCTGAGTGGTCGGACTGTTTTACCCAGTACTATCCCGTGGAAGGATGTTTCTGATGCTGCTAGTCCCTCGAAGTTCTTGTTCATTTTACGGAGTGTATCCGCGTATATGATGTTGATTCCGCTGCCGCCGTCCATGAACACCCTGGCTAGGTTGTAGTTGCCTATTTGCGCCTGGATGACGAGCGCCGCATGCCCTGGTCGATGCACCCGTGGAGGGTGATCCTCTCGTGAGAAGGTTATCGGGTGCTCGGACATCTTCAGGTATTCAGGCTTGGACGGTGGTGCTTGCACCGCCATGTTAACATGGCGAGTGTTGGTCTTTAGAACTCATCGGGATGGGCAGACCTTTTGTATCATACCTAGGAGCCCGTGGGGGTTTGGGTAGCCATTTCCTCCTTGAATTGCTATGGCTGGATTAGATGGTGCGGGAAGGGCGGCTAGAGCCATGTTGTGGTGACCTGCGGGCGGAGGCAGGGTGGTGGTTGGTGTCCTCCCGGCAGTTGCGGGTATCCCTGGCTGATTGCTGCCCTGTGCTTTTTCGTATACGCCTCGTGGATGTCTTGGAACTTTAGATAGTCCTTGAGGAGGTGAGTGACCTTGGTTTTGCCTGTGCGCTTATTTGTGAACAGATGCAGAGAGCAGTATCCATCAAAGTCTTCCTTGGGGGTTTTGTCGTCTTGTTTTGGCTTCCACTCACGATTTCCGCGGGATCCGCTATCGCGGTTTCTTGTGAACTCGGACGCTACCAGCTCCGATTGATCATCCTAGTCGTAGTGCTTTCTGTTCCTCTTCCGGCGGTCGCCGTTGCGGTCCTCGTCGTGCGCGGGTGAGGAAGATTTCTCTTTGCGCAGTGACTCTTCGCCATTTTCCCATATGTCCGCTATCACCATTAACTCCCCGATTGATTTGGGTGCGGATCGCCCCAGTTCTTCTCGGAAGGCGGCGCATCGAGCGCCCTTGGTGAAGGCCTCGACTGCCATTTCCTCAGATATCTTCCCCGCCGTGTTCTTGAGTGTGGTCCATCTCTGGATGTACTCGCGGGTAGACTCGCCGCTTTTCTTCCTGCAGGCTCGCAGTTCCTCGATTGACGCTGGTCGCTTGTATGTCGCCTGAAAGTTCTTCTCGAAGTCGCGGGTGAGATCGTCCCAGGATCTGTAATACACGCGCGGTATTCCTTCGAGGCAGTTTTGGGCAGCGCCTACGAGGTGCAGGTTTAGGTACTGCATGGTTGTTATCTTGTTCCCGCGCTGGCACTTCACCGCAGTCAGATAGTCTGAAAGTCATGTCTTGGTCTCTTGTTCCCGTCGTACTTTGGGACTTCCGTCGTCAAGTTTGAACCTTGTCGTGGGATAGTCACGGCAGACGTTACCGGGGGTAACTTATCTTGGGGCAAGACGACACTGGTGTTTGGGAGAGGGTTTAGCTCAGAGGAAAACATGATGATATGCGATCTGGTAGCCGGCAAGCAAGTCGCCGAGTCTCCGATCTCGAT
Source organism: Alopecurus myosuroides (assembly GCA_028641055.1). Lineage (NCBI taxonomy): Eukaryota > Viridiplantae > Streptophyta > Magnoliopsida > Poales > Poaceae > Alopecurus > Alopecurus myosuroides. The sequence goes on from JAPCYS010003188.1 coordinate 15,394, forward strand.
ATGTTAATCTCAACTCTCGTGTTACACTGGATACTCGATACCTAGCGATATTGCTCGAACTCTTGGATCTCTGAACCTAACGTAGGGGCCGGCTTATAATGCATCCGGATCCCTGGCCTGTTCTCCAAGGCGTACTCTGAGTCCTACCCGGACACTGCTTACAAAACCCTAAACTTCCTTACCGGAACCCACAATCCGGGTTACCAGGCCTACGATCTTGGGCCTTCTAGAAGCTCCTTTATCCTTGGCCGGGTCTTTGCGCAACGTCCTTTGGGCCGAGTTACACCTTGGCGTTGGGCTACCGGGTTATCATCCCTCCATCAGTAGTCCCCAGAACAGTCTAAAGACGGATTTTTTGGGGGGGAACTTACTTTGCTTAGATCGAAAAATATAAAGAACGAAAAAGTTTCTGAATTAGCTGAGGAATAAGCACAAGAAATTTCAGGTCATTTTGATCTTTATGCAATTTATAGGATTTTTTACGGTGGACAACAGAAATCCAAAACCAACTCCAACTTTTGCTAGAAACTTTACTTGGCACAGCTAAAACATGAAAATAAAGATACAAAAGAGTTTCTACAGAAGTATACAACCCCTTGACTCAAATAAAACATAGAAAACCAAACCAAAAAAATAAAACCATGGGTTAACTCCTAAGAAGTGCTTTTCTTTAAAGCCTTTTAGCTAGGCATGATAATTTGAGAAGATGCTCGCATGAGAAATATGAATTGAAGCAAAAGAGATCATCAAGAAGAAAATATAAAACAAATTTAAGTCAAACCCACTTCCTATGAAAAAGAATCTTGTAGAAAAACAAGTCATGAAATCACAAGGCAACAAGCATAGGAAAGCAAAAGAAGTGCAAATTAAAAACTTTCAACGTAAAGAGGGGAAACTTGATATTGTTGAGATGCATAAAATTATGTTTCCCTATCTAATAATAACTTTCAGTAGCATCATGAATAAAATTAACAATATAAATATCACATAAAACATTCTTATCATGAGCCACATGCATAAAAGAATTATTACTCTCCACATAAGCATAGTCATTCTCATTAATAGTAGTGGGAGAAAATTCAACAAAATAGCTATCATTATCATCACCATAATCATTAAATATAGGAGGCATATTATAATCATAACTAATTTTCTTCTCAATAGTAGGTGGACTGAAAATATCATGTTCATCATTGTAATCATCATATATTGGAGGCAAAGTGTCATCAAAGAAAAATTCCTCCTCAAAACTTGGGGGACTAAAAATATCATATTCATCAAAACTAGCTTCCCCCAGCTTAGATTTTTCCATAGCATTAGCAATAACGGTGTTCAAAGAATTCATACTAATAAAATTGCTACTGACATGCAAATAAAGTTCCATATGTTTTTTAATTTTCTCTTCGAACACTTCATGTCCTAACTCAAGATAAATATTATAAAGTTCTCTCATATTTTTGTTGTTTTCCATTAATCCTAACTAGTAAAAAGAAAAACAAGTAACGAGTAAAGATAAGCCTAACTAGTGAAAACAAGAAACAAAAAGATATAATTGCAGAATCTAAAGGAAATAACTTCGAGCACTCACACCCGAGGATGTGAGTACATTTCACCTTACCTCCCCGGCAACGGTGCCAGAAAAGAGCTTGATGTCTATGCACGCTTCTATTCTTGTAGACAATGTTGGGCCTCCAAATGCAGAGGTTTGTAGGACAGCAGCAAGTTTCCCTTAAATGGATCACCCAAGGTTTGTCGAACTCAGGGAGGTAGAGGTCAAAGGTATCCCTCTCAAGCAACCCTGCAATTACGATACAAGAAGTCTCTTCTGTCCCCAACACACCTAATACAATTGTCAGTTGTATAGGTGCAGTAGTTCGGCCAAGAGATAGTGAAATACAAGTAATATGGATGATTATAAGTGATAATAGAAATCTGAAATAAAAATAGCAGCAAGCAAACATGTAGTAGAACAGGTTGTAAACGGTGTTTCAATGCTTAGCAACAAGGCCTAGGGATCGTACTTTCACTAGTGGACACTCTCGACAATGATAACATAATTGAATGCATAAATACATCTCTTCACTATGCTACTCCGAACCACTCTCCGGTGGGATAACAAACACCAATCCATGCGTAGGGCTGTAACAGCACTCCCCCAATCTATATTCCCTCTCTAGGGCACCCACGCTGTCACTATGAGCGCCCCAAATTAGTACTAAACAAACGCCACAATTTCATAGGGTCATCCAACACAAGATATAAATATAATGGTAAACCACACGGTGCACACACTGTCATCTTTACACCGCGATCAAAGTGTCTACGGAGATCTCATAACAAAACCACTTGAGTAGCATAACAGATGAAGAGTAACATCTACTTATTCAACTAGATTACAAAGCTCATGATCACATAAAGAGCACACCATGGGAGAGAGATACGAAACACATAGCTACCGGTAGAGCCCTCAGCCCCGGGGGAGAACTACTCCCTCCTCATCATAGGAGACAACAACAGCGATGAAGATGGCGGTGGAGTCGATGGAGATGGCTCCGGGGGCACTTCCCCGTCCTGGCAGGGTGGCGGAACAAAGATTTTTGTCCCCCGAAATTTGTCGGCGGCGACGGCGGAGCTACGGAAATTTTCGTGGAAAGGGGCCGATCTCTTTAGGGTTTATGCATCGGGGTGCCTAAATAGGCGAAAGGGCAACGACATCCCCAGGCGCGGCCAGGGGCCACCCGTGCCTAGGCATGGTGTGGGGGCTCCAGGGCCCCCTCCGGGTCTCCTTTGGACTCCCTGGACTTGTCGGGAATTCTAAGACTTCTGACTTTTGAATCGTCCAATTTCGAGAATATTTCCATAACAACTTTTCTGAAACTAAAAACAGCAGAAAATAGGAACTGTCTCTGTGGCATCTTGTCAATAGGCTACTCCCGGGAAATCGATAAAAATGACATAAAGTGTAAGGAAAACATGTAGATAATGGCATGAAAACAACAAGGAACGTCAGAAATTAAGGATACGTTTATGACGTATCAATATGTACTAGTGTCAATGAGATACAGGTGAATAGAAACACATCATGATTATAAATGGAATAGAAAATTTGGGTGAGTGAAACAAAAATTTAGCTCTTATGAAAAGAACATAACTACTAGTGGGACAACAACATATCTCAACCGGAATAACATTCTAGTGCTCGTGGAACAAACTGTGGCAGTTACTGGAAAAAAAACATATATCAGGTAGAACAAAATTTTAGTGCTTTGCAAATCATGACTACTAGTGGAACAGACGCTCCCACAGCAATCCTGACTGCTTGGAGAAAAGAAAATGTGGACCAATAAGTACAAGGGGAACAAATCACGACTACAATGGACAAAAACATTGGATAAGGTGGAACATAATTTTATCGCTCATGTAACAAATAATAACTCCACCGAGAACAAGAAACTGAACCAAGTGAAATAAACATTGGGGCCATAGGGACGATTTCGAATTCAAGAGGGAAAAATTATGGACTAGAGGTAATAAAGTTATAATCCCTGCCGAAGAAATCATAACTACATGCGGAACAAACTTTTGTACCAACTAGAACAAAGTTTAGTGTTGGAGGAACAAACTACTACTTCAAGAGGAACAAAATTCCGGACTAGGCACATTTTTTTAAATCACGTGGAATAAATCACAATTACATGGGGAACAAAATTTTGGACCAAGTAAAACAAATTTTAGTGTTGGAGGAACAAATTACTACTTGGAGAAGAACAAATTTTGAACAAGTGGAACCATATTTACAAGATCCATGGAACAAACCACGAATAAAAACAAACCTCGTTCTTAGACTAAGTTATAGAAAAAAATAGTGCTTATGAAACTTCACAAGAAAAAAATAAATAGTTGATGCAAAAAAACATACCTGACAAAACCATGCACACGTACAAACGGAACCACTCTTAAAGATAAAACATACTTGACCAAAAAAATTACACGTATGAACGGAACAACTCTTAAAGGCGGAGGAAGTATCGACCGTTAGGTTGAAGACTTTTGGCCCAATTGGCCCATCAGCGCAAGCGGTTCCATGGTTGAAATCGCTCACACGATACCGAGCAATTTTAGAGACAACTCCTATTTACCGCTCGGCGCAAGCAGTATGGGCTCCGCACACGGGTTTCTCTTTATTGGATGCACCAATACGGCCAACAACAGGTATTGTTTTGGTTATTTTCTTTTCTCTTTTCATTTTCTGTCTATTTTTAATATATACTTCTATTTATTGTCTTACTAATAGCAAATTTTGTTTTTTCACGTGAATGTTTGCCTCAACAATAACCACACACGAGTCACGTGACATGCGAGTTTGATCTATCATGGAAAAAATAGCATGTTATTTCAACGTTAATAGCACGATATATCATGTCCAAAGAATCCACATGCGAGTTTGATGTATCATGGAAAAAATAGCATGCTATTTCAGCGCTAATAGCGCGATATATAAATGTAAACACTTTTGTTCTCTATGGTGCTTTTCGCGAAATAGCACAATATATCACGCTAAAATGGCATAACGTTGTAACACGCTATTTTTTTCTTGGCCCAAAGGCCCGAGTTTTCCGCATTATGAAGAAGTTGCTACCGAATTGTCGTGGTATGCTGGTTCCTCTTTTTAACTGGAAGATGATATCGCTAATGTTGATGATTTTGAATAAATGATTTACATTATGTTATTGCCCCGTGGAATATTGGTGTTGGGCTTTTAAACAATTGGAGAACACTTTTATATGTGGTTATGCATATATTGTTATGAAATTTTTGGGCTATATCATTTTTATTGTTGAAACCATTTTTTTTTATTTGTCAGTTTCTCGAAATGCTATTTGAAATATATCACGCTATACCGTGTATAGCATTTGAAGGAGGCCACCGATATTTCTCTTAACATGCTATTTTTTTTACCTATTCTCATTTGATATCTTTGTATCCAAGAATCCACAAATTCTACCCCAACATTTACCTCATTTGAAGGAATTTAACAAATAAGTATATTTGAACGTTTCTCCAATAATAAATTTACCTCGTTTGAACGAATTTTCAAAATAAGAATATCCATCTTACTTAAACATTTTTCAATAAGAAAATTTACCCCATTTGAACAATTTTTCAAGTAAGAACATTATCTCATTTTGAGTGATCTTCTAATAAGAACACTTAACTCATTTAACGATTTTTCATTAAAAAAATTACCACTCATTTAAACGAATTTTTCAATATGAACTCTTATGTTATTTGAACCATTTTTCAAATAAGAGCATTTATGTTATTTAAAAAATAAAAAAACTACTGTATTTTTTCCACAACTTAAACATTTTTCTAATATAAAAGAAGAAATATATAAAACAAAAACAGAAAGAAAATTGTAAACAGAAAAAAAAGTTAACACTGGCCGGACGAGCTCATATATTGGCCTACTGGGCCAGCTAACTGCGCTGCGGAGGGTGCACAGAGCGGAATGCGCTCCGCGTTGAGCGGCAAATAGGATTTTCCGTCGCCCCTCCATCCGGTGGCGGTACTGGCTGCCGACAAAGCGGCCCAATAGCTCGCAAGCAAAGCTGGAGTCACAAACTGTGCAACCTGTCTCCGAGAAGAGGGAAACAGTCCGTGCCTAGCCAACCACCGACTCCACTGAAAAAGAAAAAACACAACCGACAGGCTAGTTCAGTGTTTGATGGCGACTCATTCCATCAGTTAATGATTATCATGAGAACGACGCACACTTGAATACAGTACACATCACCGGGTACCTGTAACTATTCACATGACGACATCTTCTAACCAGGCTAAAACTGCCGAAAAAGAGCATAACTCTACATAGCTTTTTGCAGCTCTCACCTTCAAAACTACTCCAGATAGTTGACCTTTGGAGGCAAAAGAAATGGTCTGTGACCCCTCTCCGCCTTGTTGAAACCAGAAATGGGATAAGAACGAGCAAGGAACAAGGCGAGCTTGTACGGATCGTTGATAATTACAAGAGCATGTTCTACGATGGCGTGTAATGTGGATCTTGATCCGAGCCAGTGCGCGGCGCGGACCCATCACCTCATGAAGACTGTTTATTGCCTCATTTCATTCTGTAACCCCAGGCGTCAAGCAATGGTGAATCTTCGTGATCGGCTCACTTGTCACTTGCAGTTTAAGCAACAGAGGTCGGACGATGCAAGCAACGAGCCTGTAATGTAAGCACCCTTGCACGCATGGGTAATGTTACACATCAGATAAGGACATACAGTACATTCTTTTGTTAAATAGAGGTAGCACTGCAGCGACGATACATCCATCCGGTGCGTGCATCTCATACTCGCACCACTCTTCAGCGTTAGTATATACTCCCTCCGTTCAACAATAGATGACTTTCACATATCTAGATATAGATGTATCTAGACATATTTTAGTGTTTAGATACATCCATATATAGATATGTGGAAGTCATCTATTGTTGAACGGAGGGAGTAATACGGAGTATAATAGAACGCGGGTGCGACAAGATATCAAAAAGAAAAGGAGGATGTGCGGCTCAACAAGAAAAGAAATGGCTGGAGGAATCAAACGTGCGTGCCAGTCAGAACGATAGGCATCAAACCGGCAAAGGGTGGAGGAACCTTTTCTAGCCAAGGAGCGATTTTACCTCGTAGTAAAAACTGGTTAAAATGTCAACTTGCACCGTGCATTACTGGAAGATGATAGATCACTGGTAATGCTCCGACAGCTACATATGGTGGGGCTAGCAAACACCCACCACTGCAGAAGGCAGAGATGCCAGACTATGCAAGCAAACGGATTTATTATAATGACCAACAGTGAAACAGCAGCTACTGTGAAGATAAAGCAATAATGTATGAGCCTGGAAACAGACAAGGCACGTCTTCCGAATAAACTTAATGCTAGCCTATATATGCAAGCAACCGCGGGGGAGGGCAACACGAACCAAAGCAGTAGAGTAGAGCCAAGAAAAACCATAGATATTTGGCAGCTGAGCAGCCTAGCGGAAACCAGTCAGCAATGCCGATACTTGAATTGGCGATCTGCATCATCCCCATGACGCTCATCTTCGCACCGTGCAGGCGTCTGGTTCTCCTGGTTGCTAATCCTCCAGCAACTGAGAGCGAGCATCATGCGCACAAGGTCAACGTCTCCGGCACTGTGGAGCCGTCTCGCAAGGCTACAGACGATAACCATCACGGTGTGAGGGAGATCCGAACTAGGTCCTCGGCTGGAGATACAAGCACCAGTTTCGTCAGGTGGGCAGACCTTTGCTAGCTTTTCCATCGATAGAGTGTGGGGTGAATAACAGCCAATTCTCCTTTGTTCATTAGCTTTCTCTCTTGTACAATGTATCTTCCCTCCTGGCTGCATGCAAGATAGAGATAAAAGGAAGAAGCAAGCGACACTTCTCTCTTGTACATTTACCTGTCCGAGTTCCCAAGCAAATGGCTTATCTGCAGGTCAATTTTACAGTGCAAAATGGTCGATGTCCATTGATGGAAATCCCGACTGTGCTCGTTTCAGCCCTTGTAATATACTTTTTGCAGTCTCCTTTTCCTGCAAATATTCAACACAAAGTTGTAGCGGATCAAGATCACCAGGAAAACAAAGCAAACATAGACTGGCTATATTATAGATGATGATATTCTATTTTTCACTAGTATACCCTGGACTCATAAGCGTGATTTGAGAAAACATGCGCTGCTTAACAAAAGAAACTGAAGCTTGTTTGAACTGAAAATTTGCACAAACATGATCCCTCGCTAACTTGTTTGCTAATGGTAGTGTCAACATTTCACCTTTTGTTCAATTTAATCTGGCGTCCTATTCAATTAGGTTGCTAAGTGCATAGAGAACTTACCGGGCCAGTGTAATCCAAGAGCCTTGTGCAATAGTGTTCTGCTTCCTCAAACCGGCCGATGGTCTTGCAATGCTTCGCGAGGAAAAGCAAGGCTTCGACAAAATTCTGGCCCTGCCTTTCCTCAACTTCCATTCTCTCTAAATCCTTCTTGTAGTAAAATGCAGCCTCCTCAGATTGCCCAAGCATACTGTGCAACTTTGCCAGTTGATGAAGTGCTATTCCTTCAGTATCATTACTATTTGCAGCCCTCTCATAGCACTTGATGGCTTCTTCGATCATTTGAAGTGGATCACTTCATAGCACTGAGCCATAGCAATCCACAGCCGGGCATCATTTGGTTGCAGGTGAGATGATTTTCGGAAGTAGTACAGCGCATAAAATGGCATTCCCATCATCTCATAGATCTGACCAAGACCATACCAAGCACGGTAATCTCTAGGATTTATATCAACAGCTCTCCTGTAGGCATCAATTGCAGCAGGCGTATTTTTT
>JAPCYS010000621.1:0-23735 GCA_028641055.1 Alopecurus myosuroides
ACACAAATGCGACCTTTGTACCAGAGGATCCCTTCAGAATCGATAGAGAAACCAGGCACGGGTTCCTTCTTCATTCGATTCTTAATTCCCTCAATACTCTTTTGGCCCTTCTGAGATTGTTTTACTTGACCAATTAGAGTAGGTTTGAGCTCAATAGTATTCAACATCCCATGGCTGATACTTCGATACCCAGTTGATCAAGTTCCTTCCACAACTCAGGTTGTTTGACCTTGATGATAGCATTCAAAGAGGCAGGTTCTCGACTGAGTGCATCAGCGACAACATTAGCCTTCCAGGATGATAGTGGATACTCAGATCATAATCTTTGATGAGTTCAATCCACCGGCGTTGCCTCATATTGAGTTCACGCTGAGAGAAGATATACTTCAAGCTCTTGTGATCAGTATAGATTTCACATCTATTTCCCATAAGGAAGTGTCGCCATGCCTTGAGAGCATGAACAACAGCTGCGAGTTCCAAGTCATGGGTAGGATAATTTTGTTCATGAGGCTTCAATTGACGAGAGATGTAAGAGATGACCTTCCCGTCTTGCATAAGAACACTGCCGAGCCCAAGCTTTGAGGCATCACAATACACATCAAAACTCTTTGTGACATCCGGCATGGTAAGAACAGGAGCGGTCACCAGCCTTCTCTTCAATTCTTGGAAACTTTCCTCACATTTTTCAGTCCACTCAAACTTCTTGTGTTTCTTGAGCAATTGAGTGAGTGGTCTGGCGATACTGGAAAATCCTTGAACAAATTTGCGGTAATACCCCGCCAAACCAAGAAATGATCTCACTTCGGTTGGATTGGTTGGAGCATTACGCTTCATGACGGACTGAACCAAAGCGGGATCAACAGAGATTCCACCTTCAGATACCACATGTCCAAGAAATCCCACTTCTCTAAGCCAGAATTGGCACTTGCTGAATTTAGCATACAGTTGATGCTTCCGAAGTGTTCCGAGCACCAATCTCAGATGTTCTTCGTGTTCAGCTTCATCTTTAGAATAGATAAGAATGAGCTGTAACAGCCCAATTTTTGGAAGGCATGAAAAACTTGTTTTCAATAACCCAAAAATCAGGGCCAACAAAAACTTTTTAATATGTTTGACTAATGCTTGTGTTTCTTTTCTATTTTGCTTGTTGTATGTGTTTGTGTTTGTGTTTGTTAACAACTAACATTAAAACCAATGATCATAACTTTATTAAAACACAACCCTTGTGATCAAGTCATGACAAGAAAACTTATCATCTTCTTCCATCACCCTGTTTTGGCAAAAACCTTTTTGAAAATGTTTTGATTTTAAAGGAAACCCAAAGACCAAGTTTTGAGAAAAACAAAAGATAATTTCCAAAACTATATGAAAAGTACTTTGGAGCTAATCATCTCCAACCTGTTTTCAACCAAGATGTTTTTGCAAGTATTTCAAAAACACCTTCTCACTTCCTCCTTTTGCAAAAACTATAAGAGGGGACTATGTTACCCTTGTGTTCTACCTCAATTATATTCTTTTGGAAATAACAACTTTTGAGCTGAACCTCTTTATAAAATCCTCTTGTCATGGTATGCCTTGATCACTACCTCTATTTAACACATGAGAAAACATCCTGGAAATTAAATTGAAGAACTCAGTTGTTTGAGTGATCTTGTGTGTCTTGTTATTTTATCTGCTTGTTGTATGATCCTATCTTGTGTTTGCTTGAAGTATTTATTTTTGTTTGTTGATTAATGTGTGCTGTTCTAATAAAAATAAAACCCATTAATAACAAGATCATGCATCTATATCATATTCCATCTCATGTCCATATCATCTTTTGTTATCTTAAAAAACTCCAACTTTGGGGACAGACTTCTATGACAAATCTTGAGATGATCATCATACATCTCATTGTCTATATCTATGCTATCCATACAAGTTGTTATTTTGGTTATTCAGACTCTTTTGTATCATATATTAAAGTCCTTTGGAAGGCATCCCCAAAATAATGAGCATATCTCCCTCATTATGAAGCAATTTGCCCTGGTTACTCCAAACCACTCCTATTTGTTTTCAGGACCAATGAACCTACCCTTTTCACCTCAATGACCTATACATCACCTCCATGTGGTCCATTTATTTTCCAAAGACCATTTGATTATTTATCTCTCATGGTTTTTATCCTATTAAACAAACTCCTGTTTTCACCATTTTTCCACTTGGTGCCTCTAATATTTTCAAAAGAGTTGTTTATTAAAAATCACTTTTGAGACCTATATCATGTACTATCTCATCCCAACTCAAAAATATTTGTTTTAAAAGCATTTTACTATTTATTATTTTCCATTTTCCAAAAGGCCAGAAATGGATTTTAAAATAATTTGTGAAGAAAAGTATTTCCTAAAATCTTGGAAAAATTACCCAACATTGGCCAAGTGGAACTTATTTATAGAAAAATATTTGCAAGTTGTGTTGAAAAGTTTGGATAAAACATTTAAAGGTTGTTTCTGTCATTTTTGAAATTCCAACATTTTGTGAAACAAATATTTTTCAAAATCCTTGAGACCACCACCCCTAGACTCCATTTTGTATTATCTATCCAATGGACATGATCTGCATATGTGTTCTGTTTAAAAATTTGGAGAAAACAATCAAAAATCACTTCTGGTATTTCTGGACACTGTTGAGTTCAAGCATGTCCTGGCCATTTGTCTCCTTTTCTATACCTCTCTCTTGAACTATGAGGTGGAAATTTCTCACCCAACCCCCTGTACATCATCTCTCTACATCTTAACCTTTCCCTTCTCCTCCACACCTCCTCCAACCACAAGAAGCCAATGAACATCACAGGTGGCGTCGAGCTCCTCCCTCACCCGCCACGCATTCCTCCCTCACCTTGTCTACTAGCCTCACGAGACACCCTGGAGCACTCCCGTGCACGCCATTTTCTTGCTCGCACTCTCCTTCCCCTCCTCCTTCACGTCAAACACCTACGGGTGCTCGGTGGGCACCATCGTTGCCAACGACCCCATGCATCTCCTGCCCTCTTCTCTCTCCTGGAGGATGTCCTACCTATGCTCCACCTCCCTGGCAAGGCCTCACACGAAGAAACCTTCTCTGGCCATCTTGGCCGAGCCGCCGTGGCCGCCATGAGCGCCGCACGGACGTGATCGCCGTTTTCACGTTGCAGCCACTCGAAGCCGCTCCTTGGGTTTTCAACTTGTCCACCCACCTCAAATCCCTCACATTCAAGCCCACGCATCGAAATCCCCTTCTCTATCTCACTGTATCGCCGGAATCGAGCGCTTCGTTCCCGCCGGCGATCCCTCCTCGAACGGAAGGAACAGGGACTCTATGCCCTTGCCGATTTCTCCCTTAGCCTCCCCTCCCATCCCTATTACTCGTGCCAGGATTTAATCCCTTTCTTGCTCATCGCAGGTCCGCCTCCATGCGTGACATGGCCGGCCGCCACGGATTCCCGATGAACTTCGGCCGGGAGTTTTCCCCAGCAAGCACCGGCGGGGGCATCAGTCTCGCGCCATCCCCCTGGTCCTCCTCGACCTTCCAGCGCATCCCGGAGACCTCCGGAGGGACGTGCGACGAATCTCCGGCAAGGCTCCGCCCCTGGCCGTCGTGCCTGTCTTTTTCCGCCGCCATCTCTTGGTCCTCGCCGACGGGGGCTGACGCGGCGAGATCTCAGCCGCTGGATCCCCATCCGACGGGAACATACCCCTTCGGGTTAGATGAGCCACTGACTGGTGGACCTCCCCGGACCCGCGCGTCGGGAGTTTGACTCCTACTCCCGCGCGGGAGTGGATCCAGTGGGCCGGCCGTCACCGCATTGCACAGATCTGGGCTGACTCCGCTCAGATCTGGCCCTTTTGTGTTTTTTCTGCAGGTGTTTAATCTTATCCCTGCAGATCTGAATGTGGTGCTTTACTTTATTTCAAAATAAAAATGCTAACAAGTGCATATTGACAAACTAAAAATCACAGTGATAGATCTACTTTTTCTTAACCATGTAAAACTTGTAGATCTGGATTTTGTGGTCTATTTTAGGAGAAATAAAATAAATGGCAGAGACACTCATGAACACCATTTCTCTAATAACTTTATTTTTATGTATCCAAATCATGCAAAATCAACTGTTCTGAGTAGCCCTTGAAAATATCTATCTAAGGAACTTGTCCTTGTGCGGACTTGAGTTGCTTATTGAAAATGACATGCATGTTAGTTTTTAGGCCAGAGAGCACTTCTGTGAATTATTTAATTTTATTGGTGATGAATTTTGAAGTGAATCCAATTCTGTTGGTTTTGCTAGTGACTAGGAGCACCTTATGCTAGATTTTCATGATGTTAGGAGTTACAGAATAGGATTGGTGCAATATTTAGTGTTTATCCATTTTCTGCATATTATTGCTATGCCTTTATTAAATTGTGTGTTATATTGTTTTGTTATAAAATTGATTCCTAGCATGTGTAGGGTATCAATACATGTTTTATTTGTGCTTGAGTGTGTCATTATAATGTTAGGAAAATGTGTGTGAAAAGCATGTTGTTGTAGTATATTTTCCATAGGGTTGTTTTCCTTGTAATATTAGGATAAATCTTGTATTTCTTCTTATGAGTATGATGACTTCCATAAATGTTTTAGTATTTTTATCCATAGCATAGCTACTGTTATTTTTGCATGTTATAATTGCTTGCATGATTGGATAAGTTCTAGATCATGTTGGCATGCCATGCTAGTTGTAGGTGATTTCTGCCATAGTAGTTATATTGCATGCTTAATTTTTGAGGCATTAATTAGATTGTTATTTTGTTATTACTAGCATGTCTAGGTGTTGTTTTCTCTGTTATTTAGATGTAATCTTACATATCCATCATGTTAGAATAAATCATGTTTAATGGTCTCTTATGGTTATGCATGTCTGCTTGTCTAAATAGTCTTTTTCATGTCTAGTTTTAATAGTTGTTTTGCTCCATGATTATTTTCATGCATTGAGTGATGCCATGGTATTTTTGGTATGGTTTTGTCTCTTTTATTAGGTTGCTTAGGTACTGGTTATATTAATTCTACATGATTAGAAAAGCATGTGTTACTATGGGCTTGTAGTATTTCTTGATAATATTTTCATATGCATGTGTATGTGTTCCTAGGTTGTTTTCTTCTTAATTTGCTCATCCTCTTGAATGACCAGAGAGTCATTTAACCTTATTTAGGCATGTTATGAGGGTGGCACACCCACTGGACTCATGCCATTTTGGTTGAGGATCCATAACATCAAATCTAGTGTTATTCATGTGTGTTGTATGTGCATGTTTTGCTTGATGGTGTGCACCCTAGTAATTTTGTTTGTGAGTGTACTTGTTGGATGAAATGCTTGCCGTATATTTACATTTTATCAATTGCTTGCCTTTGTTTGGTTCTGATTGTGTGTTTTTCCTTTTTGTATTTACGACGTTAGATAACGAAGACGGTATTATTTCCCGGAGAGGTTTTTATTGCAACTCTTGTTTATTTCAAGAGCAAGACCAAGACCAGTGCCAAGGCAAGCCATTCTAAATGCTTGCTGTTGTTTTACTTATCGTTATCTATCATGCATATTTTACTTCTGAAGTTTTACAAAAGTTTGATTCAAAAACTATTCTTTTAAGTGGAATATACCACTATCTATTTTATGTATCTCATATGCGATATCCACTATATAATCTTGGTGTTACCAAGCCCTTTAGATATTTTAGTATCATCACTTAATCAACTTAAGTCCCCTAGTGGACATTTTAACTTGATGTTTTGGAAAAGCAAAAGATTGGAAAAACCCCGAGGAAAGGTGGGACCTTGTCCGAGGGAGGTTTGTGAAGAAGGAAATGTTTTCGTCTTGTTTTCCAAAAATGACACATAACCTAGTCTTCGCCGGACAACCAAGCTGTACTGCCACATTACCTCAATATGGGTACGGGGTCTAGCTAATTTCTTGTCGGTGTTAGTCCGTGTCTACCTCAAAGTGCTATAGGGGTTAGAGTCCCCCGAACCGAATTGTCGCCGGGAGGGAGAAACGGGACATTCACAGTGTGGGATTAAGTTCACTACCGGTTGCAGCAATTGGGTCTCCTGCCATGGAGGTGTGTTGTCAGGGGAAACCGGATCGATACGGCTGACTCACTCGGTGCCGGGGAGAACAAACCCAGTTGAAGAGGTAGTCATTTACTAGCACTGACATAGTGGATGGTTAGGTCCAGTTATCCGATGTTTGCATACTGTCTCGGACAGTCCGTGGTTGTTCACGGCGGATGTACTGGATCTTGTGGATTGTGTACACCTCTGCAGAGTAAAACTATTCAGAATAGCCGCGTCCTCGGATATGGACAGTTGAATGGCCATGTAGCTAGTATTGTGTCAATGTTTTCAAAAAGCTGGAAAAGTGTTTTGGAACTTGTACCTGGGAGGTACGTTGAAAGGCAATGATTGTACCTTTGAGGTACCGGATAAATGATGATCGTAAAGATGTGTTTTTCCAAGAAGTTTTGCAAAGAGAAATGTTTTCTTTATCTAGAATGTTTTATCAAAACCTTGTGGACATGCTTTATCTACAAGAGAAATGAAATATCTTTTGAAGTATCTTCTTCAACAAAGGAGAATAAAACTTGTGCAACTATGATGAGTCTTAAATTCATCATGGCTAGTTGAGCCCTAATTAAAGCCTTCCTACCACCTTTATATCTGCATACTTGCATGTTTAGCTTTCGTTTAGGGTGACTTGCAGGAGTATATTCAAACGTACTCATGTTTGGTTTCGTCCCTGGCTATTGTCTTAGGCAGACTTTGAGCAGAAACCCGGAGAACCTGAAGAAGATGGTGTCGCTGACGGCTATGCGAACTAGGAACGTCTCCGAGTCAGTAGCCTGTAGGTAGTCAAGGCGTGACTTGGGTTTACCACGAGTGTGTTTTGCAATCTTCCGCTGTTTTTAAGTGTGTGTTCCTGCCCTGCGTGGCAGTTGTTTTCAACTGAGTCAAGTGACCAGTTGTGTAAGCCGTGTATTCCTGTAGTGGATGTTGTAATCTGCAATGCCAGCTCGAGTATGTTGTTCACGACTAACTGATCATGGGATCGTGAATGTATGCATACTGGAGGTCTCGGACTGCTAGTCTGGGGTCCCCACAGAGTTGGTATCAGCTAGGAAACGATCAAGGAGGTTGATCCTCCCGCTACCCGGGCGACCCCTCTGAACACGCTCCCACCTGTATTCCAGCAGCCGAAGGTTTCCATTTCGTGGAACCTGGATTATTTCGATGACGATGATGATGGCGAGTAAGTTTCACGCCTTATGAATTTCGAATTACTTCTTTGCTCTTTCTTAACATCTGTTTATACTATTGGTTCGCAGTAAGGACCAGTTCGCGTCTTCGGCCTAGTCTTCCAAGAAAAAGGGAGCCGCTAAGGAGCCTGCTAGAGCTTCGAGTCCTCATCAATACCATCTGAGCCCCGCGAAAGCAGTCGATGCTTCTGAATGCGTGATTCCTTGCTTCTCGGTTGATCAGTCGAAGGATTCCGGAATGTCTGCGAATAAGGATGTTTCGGGTAGCTCACCCGATCCTTTGTCAACTCCGAATGGCAAGGTAAATTGTTTCCTTGAGTAGTTCATTTTCTTTTGTTGGGTGCACGTCAGTGCTCCCGCCCTCGAGTTTGTAGGCAACTATTTATAGTCGGCTACAAACTCAAGTAACTTTTCCACTTTTCTTATATTTTTGCCTTTATCGGGTGCACGGCAGTGCTCCTTATGGGAATAGCCCCCGAGTCTATAGTCGATTGTTTATAGTCGGGTATAGACTCAAATAGAATTGTATTGATTTTATATTTTCGCAGGCTATCTTCGAATCCTTGGATGTTTTTGGACGTCGCCTCGCGGTAGCTGAAGCAGAATGCATCGCCTCTCGTCAAGAGCGCGACCAATTTCTTTAGGATCTTCGATCTTCGAGGGGTGATTTTTTGCATGTTTTGTGAGTGGTGTTGTTCCTTTGATTTCTTTGTCCTTAGTGTGTTCTCTTTACACTATAGATGAGGCGACCCGCGCCAATGTCGAGAAGATTGAGGCTCGCGATCGGGTCAAGGACCTTGAGAAGGAGTTGGAGTCCACTCGGAGGGAGTTGGAGTCCACTCGGAAGGACGCAACCGATCGACTTGCAGAGTCCCAAGGCGCCCTAAAGAAGCTGGAGGATGCAGCGTGTCTCACGACAATGAGTTGCCTGATATCCTTCGCCCTATGGCTAAGGCTTTGTCGTGTATGACACTCGCCCACGTTTGATTTGCTCTTGGGTTTCCTTTCTTGCTTGTAATTTCTTTGTTTTTTCATAGATGCTCTTGGAGTTGCCTTGGTGGTCCTTGGACAAGTCCAAGTCGATGCTTTGATGGAGATCTGCATTTAGCTGCAAGAGCACAGGAGGAAGGCCGCTTCTTATATCCGTGATGCTTCCCAAGTCTTGACTCTACTGTACCGACAGTTGTTCATGGGGAAGACGATTCCTTCGACCATGGAGGGCCTCCTGCAAGATTTTCTTGGCAAGAGCGATCCTCCTGATGAGTACACCCTTGATCATAATGAGTGCGGCGTGAAGATAGCTATCCAGTTTTCCTGGCACATAATGTTTAGGGAGATATGGAGAAGGTGTATCCGGAGCCTCCCAAGAACGACGCGGGGAAAATGTAGCGCTTAGACCTTTTGGCGACCTCGCTGAGAAGCTAGCCAAGATTCTTTTGGAGCTAGTATCTTGTGGTCGTGGCGCCAAGCCTTCTATGAGGGAGGCCCCTTCTGGGAAATCCGTTGCTCTAGAATGGATAACGTTTCTACTTTTGTTTGATGGCTCTGTAATGAACTTTTAAATGTGTTATTGAAATACTCTGTGTTTTACTTTTTGAATGCGTAAGTTTCACGTGTTTAATTAGTAGTTGGTCTTTGCTTTACTCCATGTTATTCTCGAAAGTATTTTTGATGTAACTGTCGAGTGACTTCCATCCATGCAACTCAAAATTTTTCGCTTTCTCCTTCTTTTCAGGTTATCGAGTCAGAATCTGAATCCGCGAGCGTTCCTAAGGCTCCCACTGTGTCATCATTAATAGCTGCGAGTACGGTAGCTTATCTCCGTGGTCGTGTTGCATACGGAGAGCAAAATTGGAGGCTCTTTAAGGCGTTGCAGGTGTTGCCAAATCTAAGCAAAAACTTGCTGCTGAGCACGAGCAGTTCGTCATAGAGGAGTTGGCCAATGTTGCAAGAGGGTTGTTGTGAAAATACCACGAGCCCCTGAGTTAATTCGGCGTTTTATGATCCGTGTTTTTGTGCTTACTTTTGTTTGTATTTACAGTCATTGAGCCTGATCTGGGACCCGAAGGGCGATGGGTGAACAATCAGATTTCCTGCAAGTTTGGCAGTTCCAACATCCATGCTTGCAATTTCATGGCGACTGTGTAGTACCTGGTGCACCAAGTTTGACATTTTTTCAAGTCGTGCAAAGAAGCACTTTCTTGGGTGTACCGTACTCTTTATCCGCTAGACATTCCCCCTTATCGGCTGAGCTTGCTCTTGAGGAAGTTTCGTCAGGTGGAAGATGTCCGCGAGTGCGTGTGCTAGCAACTAGTCCGCGAAGCACAAGTAGCTCTAGCCTTTGTGCGGCTATGGCATCCAAACGTGAATTTTAGTTCGGTTGCGCAGTTGCCTCCTACTCAAGGTGTTACACTAGATTTTGGACCCCATTATGAAGTAGTGCATCGTGCAACTAAGCGCATTATTGGCTTGACAGTTGCTGAGGCAGAGCTATTACTTCGAGAGAGGGCGAATCGCCAATAGTTCTGATGTTGAATCGCGAAGTTGTAAGGTGTAAGTACCTTGTTTTTTGTGAAGTTAGTAAGGTGTGTATACCTTGTATTCATTGTAAATTAGTGTGTTTGTAAGAACACTGTTGTTTCTTGTTATGCTAGTTCGGCCTAGCCCCCATGTGTTGGGGTGAGGTCGTGTGTTAGCATGTGTTTGATCAATCGACAGAAAAATAAAAATTTTGACTCGAAGATTCTTTATTGCTACGGCTGAGAAGCCATTTATTTGTTCGAATTACACCTTGGCTGGTATCGGCCTTATTTGTGAATAGAGTACTTTACTAACAATAGAATTTGCGCAAGTGTGCGACGTTCCATAGGTTGGAGTAGATGCCGCCTGTTTTTGGATTTTCAAGCGGTACGCGCCTCCCGGGATGACTTCGTGTATTATGAAGGGTCCTTCCCAAGGAGGGGAGAGCTTGTGGTGGCTTTCCTGTTTGAGTCGCAACACCAGGTCTCCTTCCACGAAAGATCTGCTATGGATACGGCGACTGTGATGGTTGCACATCGCTTGCTGGTAGATGGTAGATCTGTCGAGTGTGATGTCCCGAGCTTCTTCGAGTGCATCCATGTCATCGGCAAGTGCTGAGTTTGAGGCTTCTTTGCTATAAGGGACGACTCTTGGGGCGCTGAATCGGACGTCTTCGGGAAGAACCGCTTCAGCACCGTATACCATAAACAATTGTGTGTATTGCGTCAACCTGTTTGGAGTTGTTCTCAGGCTCCACAAAACGGATGTTAGCACCTCTGCCCAATGTCCTGTTGCTTCGTCCAATCGAGCGAGTAATCTCTTCTCCAGGAAAATCGGAACTAAGCCATTGGATCTTTCGTCTTGACCGTTGGTGTGGGGGTGTGCCACGGAGGCTAAGCTGAGATTTATCCCCCTTTCTCTGCAGTAGGATTTAGTTTCTTTGGCGGTGAAGTTGGTTCCTGTAACATCCCTAATTTTTACAAAGTCCAAAAATCACAAAAAATTGGAACTTTTTGTTTTCATGTTATGCAAGTCACCAAAAACCAATGAGATGCAAGAAATAAAAGGAAAAAATACATAACTCAATGAAAACTGAAATTAAGAATCCATTATACCTCTATTCCATAAAATCTAAAACCCTCTCAAAATGAATTTTTCCTTAGATAAAGAAAACCATTTTATCTTTGGCAAACTTTTTTACATAAAATATTTTCAATTCAAATATTACTTTGAAATTATTTTATGGCAAAAAAATCCATGATTTATAACCCTTAATAAGTTCTAAGCCTAAAAAATAATTGATGAGAATAAAATATTTTAATAATAACTTTTAGTTGTTATTCCAAGTTTTAAACATAAAGGTTGGAAATAAAATCCATTGCTTTGAAAATAACATAAAAGAGGACTTAGAAAACAATAATATGACTTGTGGATTTTTTTCCAAATTTTATTAAGCCACTTTTGTATTTATTTAATTTTTCTATTTTAAAAATGGAATAAAGTTACTATTAGTAAATCACTAAAATTTTAAATTTATAAAATATGAAAGTGAGGTAAAATGACTTTCAAGAATAGTATTTGACATGTTAAATGTCTCTGAAATTTTATTTAATCAAAAACCTCATTTTATTATTTTTCAAATTTAAAATTAACATTAAGCACTATTAGTGAATTAATTATATTTTCGAAATTAACACTTGTTTTAGTTGAAATATAATTTTATTACAAATTTTTAGAAATTATTTTGAGGTTAATTGGTTTATTAAAACAAATGATAAAGAAAACAGAAAAAAAAAAGATTGATGACATCATCATCATCAAGCTCCAGCTCTTCCGTTTCTTCCCGAAATGGGAGAATTAATCCGCGTTGATTGTTGCAGTTTCTGCGCCCGAATTATTCCACCGAGCCCTGCCCTTAAACCCCCTTGGCTCCCTCTCCATTTCCCCCTTAAACTCCTCGCCAAAGACCACCAAAGGCCACTCTAATTCCTCGTGGGAGATCGCCAGGTACGCCGCCGTATTTTGCTCTGTCCGGCCAGCACAAAGGGTTCCCACCTCCATATCTTGACCCCCTTGTTTTCCCTCGTCCTTTCTCAGCGGTTGAAATTTTTCCTGGTTTTTTTTCGTAGCAGGAAAGCCACACCATGCAACCCGAGCTTGCCGGCGTTCGCACCATCTCCGTCCGCCTCGGGCTGCCCCACCTGGAAGCGCAAGACGCCACCTCTGTGCCCATCCTCTATCCCGTGATACGCTTAGCGCTGTCGTGGTCTTCACGAAGCCGGAGCACTACCGGAGCTTCATCGTGCATATTTCCCGAGAGCAGCGCCGCCGCAACATCATTTTCTAGCCAACCCGCCGCCGGCAGAGGTAAACCCTAGCCCCTGCACCGTTCTATCCGGATCGGACGTCCCCGATTAAATCATTAAAACGAATCAATATCGGGCAATTAGGAGGCGCCACGTTGCCTGCCCAGTCAGCGCGCGTTAAGTGTTTATTTTTTCGCCCAGTGTGGCGCACAGTCGGCCCAGGCCCATCAGTTATCTGTCGCCCCGCGCGGCAATTAGTCAATCTGAGCCAACCCGTCTCTGGAATTAATTTCCGAAATAAAATAGAATTATAATTTTGCAATTTAGTCCCTAGAACTTTGAAACCTCATAACTTTTTAACAACTTGGATAAATTTGATAAACTTGGACTTTTTGAAATCCCCAGAATGTGTAGAATCTTTTAGCACTTTTAAAATTCAATTTTGACAAACTTAAATTGGTTCAAATTTAAATATGCTTGTTTGATGATTTTTGGCCTAATTCAAATTCTACAAATCCAAAAATTGCAAATAAAATATATTTAGAAACCTTAGGATGTGTAATTTCATACCCTCTATTCAAAAATAATTTTTGAACAGGTTAAATTGGAATTTAGATTTAAGTGATATATTTGAGTATTTTTGACATAGATTTAATTCTATAAATTAATTCAATACTGTTCCTTAACCAAAATTGCTCCATTTGGTAACCTTGAACCATAAAAAACCTTGCCCAACCATTTTAGACACCATGGGACCATGGCCATGAGTTTTTGACCAAAAACCCAACATATTGATACATCCATTTTCATCATGCCTAGAATTTATTTCCATTTTATTAACTTTGATGTGGTTCCTATTTTGGAGCCAAGACCAAGTCCCTAGTATGTCAGCCATATAAAATACCAAGTAGTGAACCTGAAAGACTAGTACCATGGTTTTCTATCTACTTATCCATTCCCCTATTTTTGCTTCAAGAATCCATCAAGTTAGCAAAATGGAAAACACGACTCAACCACAAGAAGGAACTCCATCTTCAACTTGGTGGCAACATGAAGAGCTACAAACAAGATCATTGAAGAATTTGAAGTAAGGGAATTGGACTTCAAAACAACTAGAAGCAACTCAAGGAAGTACAAGTGTGAAGAAATCAAGAAGAAAACATCCCCCTCTCTCTTTCTATTTTTCTTCCTATTGATTTCCAGATTGACTTAGTGGTATTTGTGCCCATCCCATACCTAAACCAAGTAGTGAAGTGAAGACCATGAAGATTTATCAAGTTCACGAGAAGCTTCACAACAAGGAGGAAACTACAATAGAAGCATGAAGATGAACTTCAAGAAGACAAACAGGTGAAGACTTGGAGCCATCCATACAAGTTGAAGAATAACAAGTGGTTTTTGTCCAACCCTTGACCCAAATGGAAAAGCCCAATACTTTATCTTGTTATATGAAGTTAGTTGAACCTAGACCTACCTTAACCCAAAATAAAAAAGACTAAACTAGGTCACTCAAATGTGTTGATGAAAATGACTAAGTGTTACACACTGTTATGTGTTACTTTAGTCGAAATAGTGAGATCACCTAGGTGAACTCTTAGAACTTCTTAGATAAATATGTTTCCAATAAAGTTTGATTACTACAAACTCAACCTAGTGCATCTCAAGTAAACCCTTGGAACTTCCTTAACAAGTATGGAGCCAAGAAAGAATAAATCTTTCAAACTCAAACCCTGACCTTGTCCTAGCCAACTTGGTTAAACCCCTTTTTCCATGATTGTTGCTTTGTATGTTTTCTTCACTTATGTGTTTGATTGCTAGAATGCTTGTTTATTTTTTTATTGTGTTTTCAATGAATAAATTGTATGGAGAGCAACGATCTTTTGTGAAGGGAGTGTGATATCTTCACCAACTTCAACAAGGCAAGTAACACATCATTCAACTACCCATTATTTTCTATATGCATTAGTTGATTTTGAGTAGTATGCATGATAGGAAGTTTTACTAAGATATATTATGCTATGCTATATATCCTAGTAGTGTGTAGCCATCCTTATACCTTGTTATTTTGAAGACTTGGTACTTAGTTGATGCTTACCTTACCACAAAAATTATTTTACTAGATGTTGTGGAAAAATTATTGGTAGTGAGGGGCTGTTGATAGTTGAGTGTCTCCCCGAGGGGAGTTCACTTGAAGGAATGCCACCTAGAAACAAAGTGATTATGATGTTCCCCAAGTTTAGATTGCTTCCAGTGAAGCCTTTAGTCATATGGGCTCTGTCTTGATTAACTAAGTTGCGAGGATTCAGCCTAGGCTTGACAAGCAGATGTAGCATAATTATAGATGGAATGGGTCTTGCCATTAGGTTGAATTCTTGCTTCTGAAAGATCTCATCTCAATCTTCTCCTTTCCTTAATGCACTCAGAGTGTATAGGATGTTTGGGCTGATTTGAGTGTGAAGGTGAAAGTGCACAAACTCTACAGAGTCAACAAACTAAGATCTTAGCCATGTCCCCGGTTATGGACAACTATGAGCAGCTGGACAAGGATGGACGAGAGAATCACATCACCATGTTCAATAAGTAATATTTTGACCAAGTGAACAGTAGTTGTGGTGCTTGGATTTCAGTCCAATGATTCCATCCCTTTGAAAAGAAAAGTTTTCTTTTACAAAAGAGATAGGAGAAAACTTGCTTTATGCAAACTTAACCAAAACTCCACTCAGCCAAATAAACATGTAGTATTAGTCTTTCCATTTATATCCAATTTAGTATTACTTTCCAATACATTAAATTGTATTGCCTCCCTTGTGGCTGCATATTCCATATTGCAGATATTTCTGAAGACGAGTGAGGATTTTGTTTAGGATCTCGAGACTATCGCCAACATGTTTTGCCTATGGCACATGAAGAAGATGGAATCAATGTTGTACTATGTTTTCCGCTGTATTTTTTGTTTTCTGCTAGTCTTCTAAGACTATGTAAGTTGTAATCCTATTTTGTAAACACTGGATCATGTGATGTAATAGGATTTGATGCATTTGCATGATATTTCCTATTGTACTGTGGTGCTAGCAATTGATCCCGGGACTAGCACACTAAACAGATGTTCTTACATTATTTAAATGTGGGAACACTACAGTTCCGTTGTCTATGATGATGTTGTGAGGGACACTGAATCTACAGACGATGGGATCAAGAAACTTGACGGCGCACTTCGCGTGTTGAGATGTTACTAGAACGACTTCTACCCATTTTGTAAACTTGTCGACTGCCACCAGCAGGTGCGAATATCCTCCGGGTGGTTATTTGCGCAGCGGCCCGACCATGTCGAGTCCCCATTGATCGAAGGGCCAAGACAGCGGGATCATATGTAGCTCCGTGGCTGGCATGTGCAGCTCGGGTGCGAATTGCTGACAGGCATTGCATCTTTCGACTAGGTCCTTAGCATCTCTGGCTGCTGTGAGCCTGTAGAATCCTACTCGAAAGGCCTTGACTACGATGGCTCTCCAACTAGCATGGAGTTTGTAGTTCTTGATGTATGTCCCGTAGTAGATCTTTCCCGTCTTCCGGTGCAATGCACCGCTAAAGGATTCCTGAAATACTTTGATTATATAGCTCGATGTTTATCACCTAAAATGATATGCTGCATCGCACTATTTTTGTCGCCTCAGAGACATCTTCTAGGAGCTGCTATTAGAGCATGTAATCTAGATACTTGTGCGTCCAAACTGGCTCGACCAGGAAAACCTATCGTGAGATATGATGTATGAGCGCGATGAGCGCGCTCCGTCTACTGGCTTCTGATTCTATTTATGCGGGTGTCTCTGTTGGTTTCTTGAGCTTGACTGATCTCTTGTTGATTTTCTCTAGGCAGACTCCTAGCAGTATTGGTGCATTTGTCGGACCGATATTTTCCTACCTATCTGCTTCCTCGCTTCCTCGTTGCTTGATCATGCAACGTGCCTCAACTTGCAGCCTTTGAAGCTTCCCTCGAGCAGGTTGTACATGTCATTATACGCAATCATGTTATCTACGATTGCATCACATTCCTTCATCGTCTGTAGCACGATGAGGTTGGAATCTCCATAGATCATTAGTCTGGTGGCTTCGCACGCCAATGCCATCTTCATCCCGTGTATGAGAGCCTCGTACTCGGCGTCGTTGTTGGATGCTCTGTCGTCTGGCGGAAAGTCTAGTCGAAGAATATAACGAATCTTGTCCCCTCTTGGAGATATGCTCACTAGTCCGGCTCACGCACCTTCGTTCCTCTTGGATCCGTCGAAGTACATGATCCATGAGCTGGAGTACCCGGGAGGTCCTCGGGTTTGCAGTTCTTCCCATTCCGAAAAAAATGTCTGTGACTATCTGCGACTTGAGTGCATCGGCCCCTTGTACACTATGTGCGAGGTGCCTATTTCAATGCTCCACTTGGCGATTCTCCCAGATTCCATGAGGTTGTTCATTATTGTACCAAGTGGTGCGCTGTTTAGCACCGTGACAGTATGCTCCTGGAAGTAGTGCTTGAGCTTCCGGGCTATGAAGACAACTCCATATGCTAACTTCTGGTAGTGCGGGTATTAGTGCTTGCATGGAGAGAGTACTTTGCTGAGGGAATTAGATTGGCCTCTGTACTCCATGCATCTTTCCCTCTTCGGGGCGCTCTACGAAAATTACCGTGCTTACCACCTGATTGGTTGCAGACAGATACAAATACAGAGGCTCTCTTTCCTCGGGCGTGGCTAGGACTTTCTTGCTCGATAGTGCTCTTTTCATGTCCTTGAACGCCTTTTTGGCCTTCAGAGTCCACTCAAACTTATCTGTCTTGTTCAATAGTTTGTAGAAGGGTAGGTCCTGCTCGCCCAATCTTGCGATGAATCTACTTAGAGCTGCTAGCCGCTCTGCTAGTTGTTGTATGCCTCGGAGGTTTGTCGGCTCTTTCATTGTCAGGATGGCCTAAATTTTTTCCGGATTGGCTTCTATTCCTCGGGCTGATACCAAATATTCGAGTAGCTATCCTTCTTGTATGCCAAATACGTACTTCATCGGGTTGAGCTTGATTCTGTACACAATGTGGGCATCAAAAGTTTCCCTTATATCTTGGAGGAGTGTGTCCTCCACTCGAGTGTTTATGACTATGTCGTCCATGTATACTTGGACGTTCTTGCCGATGAGGTTGGCGAGGCACTTCTGCATGTAGCGCTCATATGTGGCACCTGCGTTCTAGAGCCCGAAGGGCATGGTTGTGTAGCAGTATACACCATATGGTGTGGTAAATGTCGTCTTCTTCACGTCTTTCTGCTTCATCCTGATCTGGTTATAGCCCGAGTAGGCATCAAGAAAGGAGAGGCGTTGGCAGCCTTCTATGGAGTCGATGATCTGGTCTATCCATGGAAGCGGGAAATTATCCTTGGGGCAGTGTTTGTTCAAATATGTGTAGTAGATGCACACGCGAAGGATGTCTGTATTTTCTTAGGAACCATAACCAGGTTTGCTAACCAGGTGTAAATCTTTATCTCCCTGATGAATTTTGTGGCGAGTAGGCGGTTCACTTCTTCTCCGAGTGCAAGGCGTTTTGGCTCGGAGAAGCGCGGGTGGTTTGCTTCACTAGTTTGGCGTCTTTGAACACTTCTAGAGAGTGCTCGACGAATTCCCTGGGTATCCTTGGCATATCAGATGGCTGCCAGGCAAATATTTCTCAGTACTCACGGAGGAGTTCGACGAGCGCGCTTTCCTATACAGAGGAAAGGCTTTTCGAGGCCATCGCCATCTGCTTCTGTCGGGTGGACCTGATGCTTTCGGGTATCATTGCTGATGTTGAACTCGAGGTATGGAGCGCTCTTCTTTGTCAATGGCAACAAAGAGTTATCCGTGGTTTTTGACAGTTCCGCCAGCTCTTCTTGCAACCCGAAATATTTGGCGATGTCCTATAAATCAGTGTCGCACTTGTCCGACTTTTGGAAATCTCCGTTCAGAGTGATTATCTTGTATTCTCTTAGGAGCTTTAGCTTGAGGTATGCATAGTGTGGTACTGCCATGAATCCCCCGAACGATGTTCTGCTGAGAAAGGCGTGGTACTGAGATGGCTAGTCGACTACCTCAAAGTCAATAAACTCTCGCCTATAATTGCTCGGGTCGCCGAGGACAACTTCAGGAGTGATCGATCCCATTGGCCAGACTGGCTTGCTTGACACTATACCGTGGAACGATGAGTCTGATTCTGCAAGTCCCTCTAGGTTCATGTTCATTTTACGGAGTGCATCAGCGTATATGATATTGATCATGTTGCCTCCTCAATAAAAACTATGGCCAGGTTGTAGTTGCCTATATGTGCATGTATGACGAGCGTTGTGTGCCCTGGTCGGTACACCCGAGGTGGGTGATCCTCTCTGGAGAAGGTGATGGGCTACTCGGAAGGTACTCTGGCTTGGTTAGAGGTGGTTGCACTGCCATGTTCACCTGGCGAGTGTTGTTCTTCTAGACTCGGCGAGATGGGCATACCTTCTTTATCATCCCTCTGTGTGGGTTCAGGTAGCCGTTGGCTCCCGGATGTGCGGATGCTCCGTTGGCCACTATTGCGATGTTGGGTTGTGCTGCAGGTGGCGGCGGCGGCGGAGGTAAATTTGGTGCGATTGCGCCACTCCCAGGTACTTGCGGGTATCCTTGGTTTGTGGCTATTTGATGTTTCTTCGAGTATGCCTCGTGGATGTTCAGAAACTTCCGACATTCCTTGAGGAGGTGGGTGGCCTTTTGTTTGCCCATTTGCTTATTTGTGAAAAGATGCAGGGAGCAGTATTCATCAAGGTCCTGCTCGGGCGATCTTTTGTCGTCCTTCGACCTCAACTCGAGATTTACGCAGTATCCTCCGTCGCGGTTTTTGGTGAACTCGGCCGCAATAAATTCCGCATGATCGTACCTTATCGTGATGTCGCCTCTTTTTCCTGTGGTTGTAGTCGTCGTCATGGGTGGGCGAGGTGTTCCTCTCATTGCGCAACGATTCCTCTCCGTTCACCCATTTATCTTCGATCGCCATTAATTCTCTGATGGTTTTGGGCGTGCATCGTCCCAGTTCCTCGCGAAAAGCGGCTCGCCTGGCACCCTTCGTGAAAGCTTCGACCGCGGATTCTTCGGATATGTTGCCCAGCGTGTTTCTGAGGGTGGTCCCCCCTTTGCTTGCAGGCACGCAGCTCTTCGCTGGATGCAGGCCTTTTCTATGTCGCCTGGAAGTTATTCTCAAAGTCGCGAGTGACATCGTCCCAGGATCTATACTATGCGTGTGGTGTGCTTTCAAGCTAGCTCTGTGCTGCTCCTACAAGTTGCAGGTTCAGGTACTTCATGGCTGTTACCTTGTTCCCACGTAGGCACTTAACTGCGGTCAAATAATCTGATATCCAGGTTCTAGGTTCTAGGGAGCCGTCGTATTTTGGGACTTCCGAGGTGAGCTTAAACTTCTTGGTCATCTCTGGATCGCGGATACTGCGGCTAAAGCATAGTGCGCCGCAGACTTCTTCGTCAGACTCGGACGGCGAGCAAGCGCGACTCCTGCACGCGCATGCCCTGTCGACTTTGTTCTGGGTGATTTCATCCCGCGCGTCGTAGGTGGTCCAGTCGCGGCTATCGCCTCGTCGTGGTTCTCTGCTGGGATGTCGTGAGTCGAGCCCGCGGCATTGGGGCTCTGTGCTGCTGCGCCGTGGTTTTTCTTCGTGATGTTGCAAGAGACCTCCGCAGTGTCACGGTCTATCGTCACGGTGTCGCGGACTATCGTCATGGAGTTGTGCCTGCTTCCTCTGGTGGCGGCGAGGGGATCCCCCGTTTCCTCTTCTGGGCGAAGTATTCTCGCATCTACGAGGTGACTTGTCTACTCGAGGCTGGGGTTTCTGGGGCAGCCACCTTCTTCTGAGCCTTTGGGGCGGTGATCGCCGCTCCGGCCAGACCTAACCCTCGGATAGCCTGACGACGATGTTCCATGCGAGGGTCAGTTTCTGGTGGCTAGATTACCTGAAGGTAGGTTGTGGCAGCAAGGACCGCAGCTGCGGGAAATGTGTTTTGTACGTTGTCGTCATCGTCGACGTGCATGAATTTAGACTCGATGGGTCTGGAGATCCCGCAGAGGGAGTCCTGATCCATGTGAGCGGTTTTCGAGACGTATTTTCCTTTCCTGGGAGGTTGTTCTCCCGTTGAATCGCGAGTTCTGGACATCGCTGCCCTGCGTGCACTCGAAGCATCTGTAGCGCGTTTGCGCGCATCGAGCTCCCAGCGGGCTTTTATCATATCCTGGTTTTTTAGCGACATGAAGTAGTGGTATCCTATCAGATCTTCTTGGGAGGCTCTGACCTCTAGCAGTTGGCTTGCCAACACTTCCTATTTCGCCTTGACCCAGGCGGCCCGTGAGACATGGATTTTCTGCATCGCTGTCACGTTTGCCTCTGTTTCCGCAGGTTCTTCCTCAGGTTCGGCCATGCATACAGGGGCTAGATATGGCTCGTGAGTCTTTGGGATGGGCCAGCCACCTCCGTCGAGATCGGCGGGTTCATCAACGACGATGGTGTGGAAGTAGAGCTTGTTGCGGTGGATCGAGCCTTAACTTGACTCCGAGCTATAGTCAGAGTCGACGAGTGGAGACTCCTGAGTCGCCGTGCTTGAGATGGATTCAACGTCAGATCCGGCGAGTGCCAAAGAGTCGGGGAAGTTGAGGATTCCCTCTTTGCTGGCGCGAAAGTGGAGGTTGCCGAACGTCATCTTGACGCCCTCCTGTAGAGCGCTGAACACCGGGCGAGAAGCCGGCTAGTAGGGCATTTAGATGAACCACCCGAAGCAGACTCGCTCCATGGGATCTGAAGATTACGAGCTCCATCTGAAGATCGGTGCAGATGAAGCCGACGAAGCCGTGGATCCAGCGCCTTCCATTCCTACGGACGGATCCAATTGTCGATGACTCATATAAACAAATCCCTCGGGTGATCTGGTAGGGTTTCGAGTATAGGAACTGATTAGGTGTGGGTGGACTTGACGGCTAACAATGGGGCACAATTTACCCAGGTTCGAGGCCCTCGTAGAGTTAAAACCCTTACTCCTTCTTGTCTATTCTTGTATTATGGTGTGAGATTACAATGGCGGGCGCACAAGTCGAGAGATTGGATCTTGAGAGGCGGTACCTATGGTGATAAGTCTAGATTGAATGTCCCCCAGGTGGTTCTACCAACCTTTTGATACGTCTCAAACGTATCTATTAGCTTTGATGCTCCATGCTTGTTTTCTATCCAATACCTTTATGTTTTCACACGTTTTCCGGATGTTTTCTGGGACTAACCTATTGACAAGATGCCATAGAGCCAGTTCCTGTTTTCTGCTGTTTTTGGTTTCAGAAAAGTTGTTCTCGAACTAATCTCGGAATTGGACGAAACAAAATCCTATAGTCTTATAAATCTCTCAAATACATGGAGTCCAGAGGAGACACCGAGGGGGAAGGGAATCAACCACACCATATGGCCGCGCGGGCTCCCTCCTGGCCGCACCAACTGGTGGTGTGGGCCCCTCGTGCCCCCACCACCATCGCCCTTTCGCCTATATAATCCCCCCGATACATAAACCATAAAATAATCGTCCTCCATCCACGAAAAAGTTCCGTAGCTCCGCCGCCGCCGCCGACAAGTTTTGGGGTACAAAACTCTCTATTATGGCACCCTGCTGGGACGGGGAAGTGCCCCCGGAGTCATCTCCATCGAATCCACCACCATATTCATCGCCGTTGCTAATTCCAATGATGAGGATGGAATAGTTCTCCCTAGGGGCTGAGGGCTCTACCGGTACCTATGTGTTTCATCTCTATCCCATGGTGTGATCTTTATGAGATCATGAACTTTGTAATCTAGTTGAATAAGTAGATGTTACTCTTCATCTGTTATGCTACTCAAGTGGTCTTGTTATGAGTTCTCCGTAGACACTTTGATATCGGTGTAAAGGTGACAGTGTATGCACCGTGCGGTTTAGCATGATATTTATATTTTGTTTTGGATGACCCTATGAAATTGGGGTGTTTGTTTGGAACCATCTAGGTATCATGGTGATAGCGTGGGGGTTACCTAGATGGGTAAATGCAAACTCTAAGGAGTGCTTTTATAGCCCTAGGCAATGATTGGTGTTTGTTATCCGACCGGAGAGTGGTTCAGAGTAGCATAGTGAAGAGATGATATGTATGCATTCAGTTATGTTATTTTTATTGAGAGTGTCCGCTAGTGAAAGTATGATCCCTAGGCCTTGTTTATAAGCATTGAAACACCGTTTATGATCGGTTCTGCTACATGTTTGCTTTCTGCCATTTTTATTTCAGATTGCAGTTACTACTTATAATCATCCATATTACTTGTATTTAACTTTCTCTTCGCCGAACTAGTGCACCTATACAACTGACAATTGTATTAGGTGTGTTGGGGACACAAGAGACTTCTTGTATCTTAATTGCATAGTTGCTTGAGAGGGATATCTTTGACCTCTTCCTCCCTGAGTTCGATAAACATTAGGTAATCCACTTAAGGGAAACTTGCTGCTGTTCTACAAACCTCTGCACTTGGAGGCCCAACACTGTCTACAAGAATAGAAGCGTGCATAGACATCAAGCTCTTTTCCGGCGCTGTTGCCAGTGAGGTATGGTAAAAGGTACTCACATCCTCGGGTGTGAGTGCTCGAAGTTATTTCCTCTAGATTCTACCATTATACCTTTCTGTTTCTTGTTTTTATTTTCACTAGTTAGGCTTATTTTTACTTTTTCCTTGTTTTTATTTTTACTAGTTAGGCTTAATGAAAACAACAAAAATATGAGAGATATTTAAATATTTATCTTGAGTTAGGACATGAAGTGTTTGAAGAGAAAATTAAAAAACCTATGGAACTTTATTTGCATGCTAGTAGCAATGTTATTAGTATGAATTCTTTGAACACCATATTTGCTAATGCTATGGAAAAATCTAAGCTTGGGGAAGCTAGTTTTGATGCATATGATATTTTTAGTCCCCCAAGTTTTGAGAAAAAATTCTTTGATGATACTTTGCTTCCAATATATGATAATTATAATGAATGTGGTATTCTAGTTCCAACTATTCTTGAGGATAAATTTTATTGTGATTATGATATTCCTTCTATATATGATGATTACAATGATGAACATGCTATTTTCATTCCATCTACTGTTGAGGACAAAATTCATTATGATTATACCTCCAATTTATGATGATTGCAATGATGGATGTGATAATTTTACTCCCACTATTACTAATGAGAAGGATTTTACTTATGTGGAGAGTAATGATAATAATTTTATGCTTGATCATGATAAAAATGCTATATGTGATAGCTATATTGTTGAGTATATTCATGATGCTACTGAGAATTATTTCGAGAGAGGACAATATTGTTATGAAATGTTCATGTTATTAAATTTCCTCTCTTTATGATGAAACTTTCGAGCTTTCTCTTGTGTTGCTTCTATATTCTGGTTTCTTTAAGACCCACTAGTCATTATGAAATAGGAAGATACCGTTTCATATATTCCAATAATATTAAGTCCCCTCTCTTTATGTTAAAAGTTTTGAAGTTGCACTTGTTTTGCCTTCC